>JAQIXN010001281.1:0-20307 GCA_034698145.1 Proisotoma minuta | reverse complement strand
ATTTTTGAAATGTAGGTCTCACGCTTTGTATGCAGTGCATAGTGCATATATCCATAAATACAAAACTTTTTCAAAATCTGGGGAAACTGAGAATGGCTTTAAAATGTTCCATGTTCTCATGTTCCCCATGTTTGAATCTGTTTTCTCATTTAAGTATGAGGCTGAGGATTTAGTGTCTTTTTTACTCAAGCTCAGTGAGTTCAGTTCAATGAGCCTATTATTGCATAATAAATGCTCCGCTTACTTTGCCCATTATCTTGGATGCTTTGCTTAACTTTTCACTGCCAGTTGTTGATTTGATCTTTAGACACGACACGACATTTTTGGCTTTCAGGTAATAGAAGAAGAAGAAGAAGGAATTGTAGGCCATTTCACTATCTGTACATGCATTGTAACTGGGTTTAGCACCCTTTGTCTTTGGTTGCGCTGTGGAAGCATTAGCTTAGGATGAGCTCAGAATTCTTTGTCAACGACTTATCTTATTGCTTTTGGAATGGTAAAAACTTTTATGTCTTCTCAGTTTTCAAAATGTGGAAAATAAATGTGGCAAGTGGTGGGCTATGGATGGATGGATTGCAAAACTTGGATTTTGTTCACATTACGTACATGAATAACGGAACGATGTTATTTTTACTCCTCCTCAATTGTCTCTCCAGATATTTCCTCCAGAATGGCATTGTTTTTCTTATACTGTCACACTCATTATTCCTTCCCTAAGAATTGTTCCGTAAGGACTTGGATTACCCACACATTCCAAGTTCAACAGTTCACTCACATACATTTTTACCATTTTTTCTATTCCTCTACTTCCTGGCCATATAGTAGGATGCTCCAGAAATCTTGAAGAAAGGAAGGAAATAAAGCAATTGAGTCGTTTTAGAGCAAGTTTAAAGTTTAAATCCTTGAATGTCCCTTTAAAGAATCAAGTTATGAGTATAGGAAAACATTTTGCCTCAATCCCTTCCCTTGTTATCATTCAAACTTCGTGTCCCATGAGAACTGAAACAAGGCAGTGAAATTTTATCGGTGTGAAGAATCTGTGTCAGGAACTTATTTGTGTGGCACAGTGCATAGACTTACTTGTCCTCCGTTGGCTGCATTCCGCTAAAAACATAATGCCATCATCTTCTCTGGCTCTTTGTGTGTGTGTGCTTATCGAAAAGTTGGATTAGAGACATTGGCTTGCTTGATGCAAGCAACGTTTTTTGGGCAGACCAGATTGTGGCATTTGAGGAACAAAAGAAGGCTTGTTGTTTTACTTGTGGCAACGAAATGTTTGTCTTTTCCCAGATCACATCTTTCTTGACGTGTAATTCATCCGTATAAAGAGCAAAGTTACCGTTGTCTACTCTTTGTCTTCTGTTTCACTCTGACAAGAGAACCCTTTGAGCTGTATCCATATTTTATATATATATATATGTACGTACAGCCAAAACATGAAGAAGAAGAAAAAAAAAGTATTTCCAGATTTGTTTTGGGAGCTATTACTTAATTTAAGGCTTGCTGCAGAGCAGATATTGTTTGAGGTTGAGTGTGGTTGCTCTGGATTTAAATATGGGTGGAAGTTGTCCAGGCAGATGGACTCTGTTCTGCAACATAACATTATTCTTATCTGGAATTATTATTATCCCTAGTTCCGAGCTGTGGATGAGACATGGTATTCGCCGAAAGGCTTCTTGAATGAAGACTCCGGTGCTTGGTTTTATTTTATTCTTTCTTTCCTGGAAATTAGAGCTGAAATTACTCCACTATGATAAGTTGGGGGTCCAATTTTCTCTGAACATGGAGAGAGAGAGCTTTAGTGGCTGTCGAGTGTACAATTCCCATTTCCCATTCTCTATTTGCATGTCCCACAGCTTTTAATTATTCACAAGAGTGAAGAGATGAGACTTCACAGTGCTCCCACTTAACTTCTCAATGACTTCTTCCTCCAATTGCCAGTAATAAAGTGGAGAAACCAAAACTGTCAAATGCCACGCCAACAATCACATAAAATCCGTCCACCTTTAACCCTTAACCACCTTCCCTCAAAACATTTCAATTTCCTCTGACGAAGGCCGGAAATAAATTTTGCGGCAGAGAAATTCCTCCGCACATTTCATCTTGGTCTCTGTTAACTATTCCCTGCTTGTGCTTGTACTGCTCCATTCATTCATTCACATTTCATG
Source organism: Proisotoma minuta (assembly GCA_034698145.1). Classification (NCBI taxonomy): domain Eukaryota; kingdom Metazoa; phylum Arthropoda; class Collembola; order Entomobryomorpha; family Isotomidae; genus Proisotoma; species Proisotoma minuta. The sequence continues at coordinate 18,139 of JAQIXN010001281.1, read as the reverse complement.
CATCAAAATGAGAACAAAAAGACGCCTAATGCTTCCCATTTATCCCCACCATTGTTTCTCATTGTGTGGGTGAAAAGTGTGAATATTAGATGATTAGATGGAAGGACATATTGGAAGTAAAATCTAGAACAAGGAAATTATGAGACAATAGGAATACAATAAATATTATCTCGTCTCTTTGACGTGGAGAGCTTAAGGGAGGCTTTGTTCCGCTTCTTTGTCCTCTATTATTATTGTGGAGTTGGAAGGATGAGGTTGACAGTGCTGATGAAGCATTGTACTCTATATACTTTCTCTAATTGAGTTTATCTTATTACAGATTGATCGCAAGTGACCATCGTCCCCTGCAGACGGTGGCATGGATTGGCCTCTCAACTTCAGGGGGAAGCTGCTCCTCTTCCTCTCCCTCCAGTGCTACGTCGCCCTGGTGGTGGTCCACGCCGAGTCCAGTCCCCCGGTCGCAGATGTGGAGGATCTCTTCAAAGGTAATAATCAAATCACAACAAGTGACAACAACGTCTTTCTATGGAGTATACAGCATCAGCTCTGCTTCTCTCGCAGACAGATTCAATGTCAGGATTCATTTTGTTGGAAGCTAGGAAAATCATTTGCTCCCTTCTGTTTATGCCTCTTTAGGGAAGGGAATGAAATTTACCTAGAAAACCACTTGAAAGTGCCAAATTTGATTTTCTCTGTGTTTTATTTCTTCACGCTTACTTGGCCCCATTATATTACATTATGGGAGGGCTAGAAAATGAGAGCAATGAGGAGAAAGCAAATTAATGCAAATGTACTCTCGTGAGAGAATCATACTGAGATATGGAGATTGAGTGATGTCAAATGCGTCCTCTTGTTTGTCCACCAGATTACTTGATAGCCACCAGCAACTTAAAATATTTCTTCCATTCCAAACTTGAAATGAGGCCCTTGAGAAGGGACTAATGGCTACATTTCTTTTAGCCTACCAACTTTTGACCCATTGACAGCTGGATACAGCCGTGGATATAGCACTACATAAGTTACATAACATACATCCTCCATCCTTCGTTCTTTCTGTTAGCTCTTTCTTAAATGTTTGATCTGGGCTCAGCTGATGGGATTATTGGGATTTATTGAGTGTCTTCTTGTTGGACCTCCAGAGAGTGAGGTCTTATTGAATATGCAGAGTGAGATCAGGCCTCAGAGAGTTTTCTTTCTCTCTTCCATTTGCAAAGGGTCTTCTTCTTGTGGATGAAAGATGGGCTTCTTCTCCCTTTATTCATTGGATTGGAGTAGTAGTTGGAACTTCCAACTTCCAACTTGGAACTTCTTTTAGAGGGAATGAGAAATGTAACCTTCTCATCTCATCCTTTCTCGGGTCAAGTGGCTTGTAATTGATTGCAGCGTATTAAGTTTACACCAACAAGCATCTCCTTTGGTCCGACAACATTATCTGAGATGAGGGCAATATATTTCACAAGGGGACCAAGAGATAGTTACTTTTGGGTTCAGAGGGTGCAGAGGACAAAGGAGCAGTGCATCAGAGATCGTAGATTGGCTGCTAGTTGATGATTCCACTGCTCTCTCTTAATGGGCACATAATGTCGGAATAATACAATGGAGGGTCAACAAGAGTTATGGGAGAGAGAAGAATTCGATCACGGAAAAAGGACCCATCTGGGACTAACAACAACATGATGTCTGATCAACAATCGGCCTCCCAGTTGCCCCCAATGCTTAAAGAGTCAGAGGAAACGTTCACGAATTATGCACAACCTTCCATCATCAGGGAGCCGTTTGGTAGGGCTAAAAGCAATTTATGAGTTGGCCCTCAATAACCTTATCACATAGGCTACTTGTAATTTAGCCCAACCGGGTGACAAACTTAATGAATCGGAAAAATGGAATTTATATAAAGGGATGACCATGAATTCGAGTACTGTATAAAATCGGAGATGACATTATTTGGATTGAAATGGGGATGATCAGTAATTCCAAAAAGATTCAGTGCGTAGGCTTCATGTTGATTGCAATTTAAATCAAAATCATTCCACTCGATGAACACGGCATCATCCAGCATCAGCAGCGTCTGCTGTATACAATTTCCAAAACTCGGATTGTAACAGGATTATTGAAACACTTTCAACCACAAGCAACAACACACGTTAGGCATTTACACATTTTAAAATGCAGATTTCAATTCCAACTAAGGAAGGAAGGGGATGAGTCAGACTGAAGAGGTAAAGTCACTTTCCAGTTATTGACTTGTCTCAGTCTTCGCTGACAGCTTTCCTTCCAAATAAATGTATCCCATGTAAAGCTCGGGATTTAAAAGCATTTTCTGCTACAAGCCCCATAGGATGGCAAAGCCACACTTTAAAATTACGTTGTTACTTTCTCCAGCAGCACTTTATGAATCTTCCTTTAAATGATGCTCTCGAGTTTCCCTTTTTACTTTGAGGATTTTGGATTTGGGTTCATTTCTTGTGTGTTAAGGGTGAATTACTTTGGTATTTGGATAAAAGTATCTTACTTATTTTGGAGAGTGGGAGCTTATTTTTCGTTGGGAATGTGATTATTATGACGAGTGGGTCATTTAGGTTGAGGCTGAAGGGCCAAGGGTCTCAGTCCCACATCTTTTATAACTAGTTGCCTATATATAATATAATATGTTTGTGGATTTGGGAGCATAACTCAGGATTTTGAAGGAATATGAATGTGGGGAACGGGAGGAGAGAGAATAGATTTTTCATCTCAAAGCCATAAAAGTGATAAATGGGAGTGAGGACATATCATTTTATTGTGGAGGCAGAAGCTTCTACCTGAGCCCAACATTTTCAATCTGTTCTAAAAGGTAAATCCGCCAACGCTCCACAATAAAAGTGCTCCAAGTCAACTCACTTTGTCACTTTCGTCGCAGAGAAAGTCAAATCCCTTCCAGCTCCTTTTTGTTTTCCTCTCACCCAACAAATGTTATGATTGTATCAGATTTTGATTACCGGAAGCTGGGAACAACAGAGAGGCTGGCTTTTTTATGTATTATTTATTTATTGAGGGCTATAGTCTTCAACTAAGGTGGCCCATCAGCAGCCAAAAGCCAGGTGGAGATTTCGTGGTTGGTTTACTTTTCTTTTTGATCCCCCGATTGGATTTATTTATCATCGTCAGTCCAAAGGGATGAAGAGTCTTGATTGGACGTGAGTGAGTGAGACTCCGTAAATATGAAGCAGTAAATAAATATTTCCCTGTCGGGGATTTTCCTGGCAGCAGATTCATTTTAATGATATTTGTAGCAACATTTCATCATATCCTTTGGCCAAAGTGGTGACTTGATTTGGACTCTTTCACATCTTACAAGACGTTAGAGGCTCGTTTTGGTTGGAGCTGAAACGTTTTGGCCTGAACGCTCCCTCCGCCAAATGAAGATATAAAATGGGGAAGAAGAAGTTTAGCTTTTGAGCATTTTCCTGTTTTACTCGTACATCTTCTACATCGATAAAAAATTGGATGGTAGTAAAATCACATCCTTTCCCCTCATTCCGATAAATCATGACATAAAAAGTGCTTCAACTCAGCATTATCCCTCAATAGATTGACTGCGTATTTCTTCTCTTATAATTTGGCATTAGTCTCCAGAGTGAGATCAAAAAGCAAGCAAAAGTCGACCAGCAGCAACCTGTTCAACTTTTTAGAATCTGTTACCATCATAAAAATGTTTGAAGGTGCTGCTGTCACAAGGAAGTCCCATAAAATTCAATGCTCCTTGTTACGAACTTCATTTGACAGCGTGTACGACAACCTCGCTCAATAATTATACAAATTAGAGCAGACTTTTATTAAAATATCTCCTTCCTAAATGTTGGCGAGAAAAAGAGAGAACTAAAGAAATAGAGGATGTAGTGCATAGAGCCGAGAGCTTTAAATTGACAATTTAAAATTGTACCAAGCTTTTGGTGCTTAATTTATGAGGAGCTTTGTCCGGAACATGTCTCGTTTGTTAATGAAGTAGATTTAAGAAGATGTCTTGTTATATTTCAGATGAAGGATTTCTCCGGATGTCCAGAGGTGGAGAAGCTTTTGGTCGTCGGCCACCACCACCTCCATTAATTTTAGGTCCACCACATTTCTCAACTCAGCCTCCGCGAGTATTTCCAACAAATTCAGCACCAGCCTCCAAAGAACGAAAACCTCCCCCGCCCAGAAATAATAATGACCAGAGTCCCGGACTTGGTGGTGGGGAGAAAACTTTGGGAGAGAGAAACCACACTTCTTCCACTAACTCTAATAACAATGAGGAAGAAAAACCACTTTTGAAAGATGTAAATGCAGTATTTTCCAAAGTCCCCAACAACAACAACAACAACAACAACAATGGAGGGGACGGAGGGGCTGACTCGGATGCCCATCCATTGTTGGGAATTACCCCCGCTGCCCCCGGTGAAGCCTTTGACTTCAATCCCATCCTTTCCAACCCCGCAGTCACGCGGATTCTTGCAGGAAGCTCTGGAAGAATTCCCCAATGGGAACCCACGCTCCCTGATCTACATGGTAAGTGTCTAATCACAAATTAATATTCCGTCTCAAACTCATAATATTCCCAGGGATCCTTCATTTCATTTGTGAGACTTCCTTTTTAGTCAACCAGTCACTGAAATGTAATCTTCTTTCCACCCACAAAGCCCCCTTTTGTTTCCTTTGGCCTCTCTTTCTTTTGAACTTGAAATAGCCATAGTCAAATAACTCTTGGAACTGTTCCCCCCCAATATTGACCCTCTGTTAAAAAGTTACTTTACTTGTACACTTTGTTCTTTTTTGGGGCTGAAAGGGAGGGGATGAATGAAGGCCCCGTTGCAATGAAATGCAGCGGAGTACAGCTTAGCATAATAAGAAGAAGTGGAAAGGAAATGAGTTGAAGAGAATTTATAGTTCCTCTTTCTTTCACTCTCTCCAATCCAATGGCTTAATTTTTGTTTCTGTTTTCCTTAGACCTTATACCGGAAGTGAACTACACGGTAGATCATCCCAGAAACAGCCACCAACCGGCCGCCACCAATACAAATACCAATACCAATGGCTACAATCATCATCCAGGAGGAGGAACAGGAAAAGGAATTGGTGTTGGTCAGGGCTCTCATAATGTCAACATAAAAACACCGATTTTCATCCCTTCTCCAGCCAAAAGTTCCCCCACAATGTTCAACATGGACCAACTGACCAACAACATCGCCATTCCAAAGCATACACTTCCCAACCCGAGCAATTTGGCCACTTCCCGAAGCACCATCGTGGACGAGAGACGAGGGGGTGAGGACAATGGAGAAGTTGGTGGTGGTGTGGGTGAAGAAGGCCATTACGCTCCAAACTCGTCCAACAACCATTTGGACGAGAGCCGAGATCCCGTTGGTCCCTATGCATATGAGGACGAAGAGTCCAGCAATACTAATGATGATTCCAGCAAGAACTTTATGGGCTCGGGGGGAACTGGGGAAGCCCAAGGTAAACGGGGCAGTTGGAAAGGGGCAGAAGATCCATCCACCGATATTCGGGATGGAAATGGTGCGTGCATTCATAAAATATATCTATCTCTAGCCCACAATAAATTATAACCCACGATTGATTCCCAAAACCAAAAACAAGAGTTTCTTTAAAAAAGAAAGAGGAGAAAGTAGAAATAGCATTTGTATTGAGGAGATAAAGCTTTTGTTCTCCTGCTAATAATAGGGAAAGAAGCTTCTTCTTCCTCCTCGAGTAATTTATGAAGGCTCCGGTTTTTTTCTTGTGCACTACTTTTCCTATTAACAGTAATAGTTTTTGGGTGGTGGGACAAAGGAAATGAAATGGACACAATGCTTATTCTTTCTTTTATTTTTACAGGGCCCAAGTACATTGTCTGTGATGCGCTATGCGGAGCGTGGAAGCATCAGTGTAAATTGATGGGGATCCTCTTTTCCATTACCAGTGTTCTTTGCCTCATCTTATCATTTGTCGTCTTATATTCTCTCCACTTCAGTCTCAGAGGTATGAGATCAAATGAGAGATTTAATGAAAATGGACGTCTCTAATCAATGACTTGTTTGACAGATTTTGCCCCATTCTCTATAATCCTATTGTTCCTCTTCACGGCATCCGCATCCAGAGCCTCCATTCTCCTCGCTGGATGGTTTTGTTCCCCGGACTCTGATTCTAGGCCATCCTGGTTGCCCATATTGTCCGTACTCCCATCCTCATTCTTCGTCATCCCCTTCCTCGTCGCCCTCCATCTCGCAAGATTCCCTTTCCCCTTTATCAAGTCATACAACACGATCCCTGCATACGTCATCCTCATTTTGTCGCTAGGGAGTGTCCTCCTCCCCCTCTCTCTTGCCGTTGGGGCAAACTTTTACCCCACAAGTCACGGCCCCTTGACACAAGGGGCTTGGATTGCAGCTCACTTGATGCTTATCCTCATTTCTCTCATCTACCTCTTCAAGTTTAAGCCGTTTTACTCCAAACTATCAAGTGAGAGGGGAAGTTCTGGGATGAGTGGGAGTGGGGGGATGAATGTTGGTGGCGGAAATTGTGCTAGTACTCTAGGAGCTGGTCCCCCTGGAAATGGGATGACTAACGGAGGACTTTGCAGTAACATGTCAACCCTTAAAAAGCGAGGCTTTGTGGTCAAATGGGGATGTCTGCAAGCGAGAGCCATGTTCGGGGCTGCGCTGCTTGCCCTCGCTCTCTCAGTTATGATAATTATCTCAGTGTCCATGGTAAGTACTTCATACACTATATAATTGTTTTTCAATAGTCTGTTTAATATAATAATAATTTTATGTGATATTGCAGAGTCGTGGGGAGTGTGAGAAGGCGTCGACTTGGACGGGTTGGGTCCTCAGTTTGTGTGCTAGAATGCTAGAGTTTGCCATAGTCATTTTGCTTCTTGTTGTAACTATTTTCTCCGTTGATGTTCGATTCATTAGGTGAGTAATTGAGCGGAGTTGTGCTGATGAGGAATCGCCATGATATTTGATATTAATGAACTCTCTCACTCTGTTTACAGTAGATTAACTCGAGTTTCAATAAATAAGACGAATGTGGGGCTCATAAATGGAGACATTTACCCCACAATGGTCTCATCAAATACTGCCGTACAAAGATGTATCCCAATGTACAGGTAACTTGATTGACTTTTTTTTTTAAATTGACATGTCTTGGCTCAAGTGTTGATTTATATTTTGAATCAATTTGTGCAGTTCCAACGGACGGGCGGATGTAATGATGTTGGGGCCCACGGAGAGTCGTTCTTCACTTCGAGGGAAGACGTTTGGAGAAAGAGCTCTGCCAGGTACAACAACTTACTTTCTCTCTTGCCCAACCAACCGTAGTTTGTTAAACAAGCAAAGCAAAGTCTCAACTCACTCACCTCATTCAACTTCAAACTCTCTCTCTTACGTCTGAATATTTAATGTACAGGTGAAAGACTGGGAGAATATCGTTCAAGCGTTGGAAGGGGCTTACCATTACGTCTGGGGAATAACCCTCCAACCCACTCCCTTCCTGGAACACCAGTTGATGGATATCCACAAGGGCTGAAGCTCCCTGAACCTGCCCCCGCGTCTCTGCTAGTGACGAAAGTTGTCTTTGGCACACCCGCCGTGTCCTCTCAGGTCAGCCACAGCCACCAGCATGAAAATCCCCTCCATTGCACCGGCAAGGACGAAAGCAACAATATTTACGCTAGTTTGGAGAGTGTAAAAATAGCTCCGTTTGTGACGCCGGGATCTTCTACTGGCTCCAATCACAGTGGCTCTGATCGCGTCCTTCTCTCGGCCCCTCGTGATTACATTTATTCAATCTCCAGAGATTTGACCAAGACTATTGACTCTATATATGATGCATCCAGACCTAGGGGAAATAACCTTGCTCACCCAGTCGGTAAGTTGTTTTTCAAAAAAGGATTTGGTAATTACTCTGAAAGAGAGAACTTCAACAGTATATAATATGGCATCTCTTTTATTTATCATGTACTTACATATATTTTAAACTCTTTTTTTCTCTGTTTGTTTTATTATAGAATGTCCTCCATTGGCCCACACTATAGATCAAATAGGATCAATCCCAAATCTAAATGGAAGTCGAGGTCCACTACCCCCGCATTTCAACTTCCACCCCCACACACTACACCACGGACATAATGGTGGGGGCAGCTTGGCTCCTGGGAGAACTGATTTAGCCAGAACTATCGATAGAATACGCTATGCAGCTGCAACGGGAGGAGGACCCCCTTTAAATCATCATCCCCCACAGCATCCTGGTCGAAATTTTGTTCTCCAACTCACAAATGCCAATTCTTCTGGTCCAGGACAAAATCATAACATTCCTGGAATGGCTGCTAATCATCAGCCACCGCCATATTGCTCCAGTGAGTCAAGTCACGATGTCACCCCGGATTCCGGGATTGTTTCCGACATTCATTCCAAATCTGGTCGTATGGACGTCTCTGAAAATGCTTATTCAAGGTTAGTAGTTGAAGTTTTCAAACGTGGTTCATGGTTCATTGCAATATAAAATGTTTGTATTTTTGCAGGGACTATAATAATAAACGTAGCTCGATAGAAGACGTGAGAAGATTACCACATCTGCCCCTTGGTAAACATAGAGCTGGGGGTCACACGCCGCTGTACGATAGGACGCCAACGTCGCCGAGCACGACCGTCTCCACGCCATCCTCCATGCACCCCAGCAACGCATCCCCCATGTATCTAGCAAACAATAGTAGTAATAATAGTAGTAACAGTAACAATCCTCAAAACCACCACATCGTAGGCCGCGTGGAACATTTACTTAATCAAACGGAACACATTTTATCCCGAACTGAGTCATTAGATAGCAACTCCCATTCTGCTGGAATCCAAAGACTATTGTCCCACAAAGAACAATTGGAACATGTGGAGCGACTGTTGGCCCAAGCAGAATATGCCATTTGGCTGGAGAAAAGAACAGCACAAGTTAGTCATGGTCAACCTGAACATTACGGTTACGCAGGAAATGGGCCAATCCTTATTCCTCCAGGATTCCCCAGTGGAAATAGTAGCTTGGGACAAAAGGATGAAACAGCTCCAAACCCTTCTTTAAATACAGGAAATAGTTCTAAAAAATTATCCAAAAGTTTGGAAGAAGAGAGCGTCGTATGATAAATGGCTTAGTTTAGAGCATTTTTCTAAAAATCAGTATTCTTGGACTTTTCCTCCTCTACATATAAAATTATATATAAATGACGACAAGAATTAATCTTTTTGTCTTAATGTTGTTAAACGTATTTAAACAATCATGTGATCACAATTTTTATGTAGACTTAATTTATCGTTTTGTTGTTTCGCAAGTGCCAATAATGCGCGTGGCGTGGCGTCTTTTTCCATCATATTTTAAGTATTCCTATTATTATTAAACGTTTTACGTAAGAGAAACAAACCCACCTTTCTACACAAACGTAGGTAGAAACACTTTTAACTAAATATTTAACTAATTATATATATACTACTTACAAAAAAATAACTCGGTGAATGAATTATGAGAAATACTCATAGAATTAAAAGCGAGAAGAATGGAAATACCTAGATTATTGCAATACTGAAGACTGCCGTTGAATTAATTAATTAATTAATTAATTACTGACATTTCCTACTAATTCACCTAAATATTACCCATTTAACTTATTAATTGTTTTTTTTTTGGCTGTGGGCTTTAGCAGATATATATTAGATACCTGACAAACTAAACTTATTTTCCAAGTATCCTCATTTTTATTTTTTCATAAAAATGTTTGGCATAATAAATTGCGTACCTCTTTAATTTTACGAATGTTTTTTTTACAACAAATTTTTATTTACTCCTGATTTGTAGATATTCTCAAGTTTTGTATTATAAATGTACAGAGATCGACTAAATCTAAGCCAAAAGAGATGAGAACAAACAAACAACGGTCGTTATATATTATAAAAGTCTGTACAAATCATTAGATTACAAATCATAGCTATTGTAATGATAATTATATTGTACCACAGAAATGTTACTCATCAAATAAATATTCAACGTACTGAAACAAGGATAAAAAGAATGAGGTGTAAAGAATATGGATTATTTTCATAAACAAAACAAAAATGTTGAATTTTGAAGGGGACTTTTCAACCACAAACGTTTTGGGTTCAATTAAAATCATTTCGAAACTGTTGATCTTCTTTTGAGAGGCATGTGGCCGTGTCTTTGCTGCATCTCAAATTGTGGCCACACGGACACATCAGCAACCAAGACTCGTCAATTCGGACTGTGAGGTCATTGGGGAAGCTGAGTGTAAAGTTCCTCCTCTGCTTGTCCTCTCTGTTGGGATGACAGGGATCTCCAAGTCGACCGATTTGCAAGCAGTATGGCATCTGATAGCGCATCATTCCTGATTTTATTTAAACAATTTTAATATAATATCTATATGTCGACCATATATGTTTCTTTTATACCCATTACGCAGCAGTGTGATTGAGGACAATCTGAGCTTCTTTTACATTCTTGGTAAAAGTTTCCAGTTTTCTCTTCCGTAAGATCAGTTGCAGTGTCATCCACAAGATTCTTTTCTTCTTCCACAGATATCCCCTCCGACATTGTGACCGTCACGGCCCCCAACAAAAGAAGAAACAAAGAGCACTTTGGATTCATTTTCAGAAGAATCACTTTTGAGACTGTTTGGTTTGGTTTGTTGACTGTATCAGTTTGCTCTCTTTCGCTTGGTTATGTAACACGCGTGGTTAATTGCAGTCTTAATTTTGAAATCAATTACAAGCTCAAAGTGTCTTGTGGATGCGTTGGTTGGATTCCTAATAAATTAAGCGAGTGGGCCAAAGCATGGGATGCAAGCCACCAAACTAACCTTGTCAAAAACAATGATAATGATTTCCATAATTTCTTGCTCCTTCTACCTCCTTCATATTTAACAATTTAACCCAGAGGGTATATTATCCACAATAATCCACATTCCGACGCATTTAATCCTCGTTTTTATCTTTCTTGGAACTTGGAGTCACAGGTATTTAAAGGAAAGGAAAAAAGAGTTAGCCTCATATGCAACCGTTTTTTATTTTGCCCTTTCTCATTTTGGCTTCTTGTTTTGAAATATTTATAGATACCTCAAAGTCAAATATTTAGGTTAAGGGATTTTCCTCTAATTATGCTTCTTATTTAGAACTGCGAGTGGATTTCTTAGGGATTTCAAAAGGCCAACGAATGACGATTGTGAGGATTGAATAATATTGTCAGTCTCAATTTCTCAATTTGCCCTCAAAGCAAGAAACATAGCAAGACGAGGCAAGGTGAGATTACTGGATTTTTAACCCCCCACTGGACCCCACCCACTCTACCTTGGCGTCGTAAAGAAGGCTTACAATTGTTGAAAAAGTACTGCTTAAATATATTATTAAGCAGTATAAAAATACTGATCATTATGAATTTTTATAATTTCAATATACAATGAGTGTGCATATACTAATTTAATTTCATTATCCAGAAGTAATTAGAAAGCATACAAAATAAGATGATTAATTGTTAACATGCTAATTATACATTAAAAATGGAGTGCAACAGTTAAACCACCGGCTTCGTTGCCCGGTTACGACCAACAAACATTTTGCGGACACAGGTGCTCAATAATAACAAAAAATGAATTGAAGTGAACTTTAATTTTTTAAATCTTCGCCAGTCTCCACTTTTCTCAAATTTTTTGTCACTGTCCCAAATCTTTTGTATTTGCTTATCAGGAAGATGTCACACGAACAGAAGCGGAAATCAGGGTCACTACTCACGGATCTAGGCAAAAGATTCCAAAAAACGTTGGACAACTTTAACAATCTAAGTCGACCGTAAGTAATCAAACTTTGGCGTTGATCCCCTTTTTGGCGACAATCAAAAAATTTATTATTAAATGCTTTGTTTCAGGTTGGAAGTTGAGGTCGGAGAGCAAACCTTTTGTCGCGAGGATGGTCGTGGTCGTGGAAGAAGTCTCCATTCAGTAAGAATAATTAAATATTCATAAGAAAATGGCCCATTAATTTTTAAACTGTTTCTAATAGGAGATAAATAATTTAAAGAACACGTTGAACTTTAACACTTACCGTTCATTTTCACTGGAGGAAAAGTTAGAATTGGCCAAGGCGTTGGAAAATAAATTTGAAGCGTTGGAGTCTATTTTTGATGAATACGAATTGAAAATGAGGGCTAACAAACAAGAAGTATGACTTTTATGATGACAATAACACAAATTATGACCAAATTATGACCTTTTTTATTGTTCTTATTTGTCTTTCCTCAGATAATTTTAATGGAACGGGAACGTACTGGAGTGAAAAATGAATTGGCAACTGCTGAAGCAAAAATCCGCGAGCTTACGCGAGATAAAATTTCGAATGAAACAGAAATTAGAGTAATTTGTATCAAGCTTTACCTCTAATAAGTAATAAACAAGATTAATTTCGTATTTTAGGCTTTGAGGGACGAATTAAGCGAAGTTCATGCAAAATCAAGAGAAAAATCTTCTGAATGTGATCTCCTTTTCAGAGAGCTTGAAGTCCTTAAGACGTCCACTTCTTCAGTATGTGCATGCAAAATAACATAATTGCTGGAATAAATTTTGGCATAAAGTGTAGTATAATTTATTTTCAGCAGGCAAATATTGAAACGAGTCGGGAATTGGAATTAATTGGGAGGCTTAAGGCTGCGGAATCAAAAGCAGCGTTACTCGAGGCTGAAAATGTAGCTTTGATGGATAAGAATGAACGACAATTCTCTCAAATTGAAGATATTACCAATTCCCAGTTTGCAAAAGTCCAGAAGCTTTACAGTACCATCAAGAAATTAAAAATGCAGCATAGTTTAGAACAGGAAGGATTTGTTTCTGATATAAAAAGTACTTGCTCATTTTTTATTTATCATTAATTGTAATATTTGTAATTATTAGCTCGCTATTGCTCTGCTGGTCATCATGACCAGGTCATGTGAGTGTGACATGACTCATGTCTCATGTCCGTCCGTCCATCTGTCTGTCACGCTTTGTAGTTCAAAGTTTGAACTAACTGATACTATGTGGCAAAATTCGTGGCAAAAAATGGTGGCAAATTCGTCTGTGGCATGCTGCTAGTCGCGCACTGCAATTTGTAGTCCAAAAATAATCGGTCACTTATATTCAAATAGTCCCTAGTCCTAACGTTACAACTTTCTTTTCGTAGGATTGAACAATCTGGTACTTCAGTTCGAAAAGAAGATTTCCGAAATGCAGAGTGAATTAGAAGCCTCGAAGAAAGAACAAGAAAATATCATCAATGAGCAAAATGCAGTATCTGAGGAGACTTGGAATTGTTGCACTGAATTCTGTACTGATATGCAGGTATCACCTTTTAACTAGGCAAAACTAATTTAACGTTAAACAATTAATTATGAATTATAGCGCGTTGCAAATGCAATTATTATAATGGACGAAGAGAACTCCAAAAATCGTGCTTCTCTGGAATCTATGCGCACAAAGATAGCCGAAGCAGCATCGGAGGCTGAAAAATTTGAAACAGCTACGCTTGCACGCTGTGAACAAATGCTCTCCACTCTTAGCTTCAATTGCCAAGAAACTGAAAATGATAATAATCACGCTGAAGATTCAAGTGTTGCGGACCAGTCCCCTGATAATAGCCAATTAATAATTAAACGTATTAAGAGAGTCAAACGGATTATTCAAAATATTTGTGATGCTGGGACACAATCTAAAACCAAATATTTGTCCAAAGAACAAAATTATCTAAAGAGGATTAACGATTTGGACGCCCAGTTAACTCGTTTAACACTATTTCATGCAGAGGAAATGGATAAGATGAACAAGGTGATTGAGCACTTCTCAATGAGCATTTATTATTCATTATTAATTAATCTAAATTAACACAATTTATTTTGCTACATTCCTAGGAAAACTTCAAGTTGAAAAATCCAAGCATTCCAGATCCCATAGTGTCCGAGTCTCCAACTGATGTGACAAATGCGCTTAAAAAATTGGAATTGTTGCAAATGAAAATCAAAAAGTTTGAGAAAGATTTATTCCATGATCCATCAGAATTAAGTGGGGAACGCTCTGAGAAAACGGAACATGGCGGATTGGATATGGGAGACAACCAAACATCAAGTTCTTCTTTCTTAGCCGATTGAAAAGTTATCATTTGCCCAAAATCTGACAGATTAAAATAAAATAATTTTAAAATAATCCTTTTAAAGTAATTTTAATTCTGATTGTTGGTGAAATTGTTAATTAAGAGATATAATATTTTGGCCGATTGTAGTTTACGAAAACAAGGGATAAAAAGATATTTTTTGGGGCTATCCTAAAGTTTATTAATGTTGGGAATTTGGAAATCTTACGTTTCGTCTATTTTTATATTGAAAGATTTTACGTTTTTTGGGCGATTATGTAATTTACATAATGTAAATACTCAGTAATACTCAAATGTAAGTTGTTGAGGTATTAACAGGTCTGGGATAATTATAATAAAATATATTAATTACTATGTAGCGGAGCTTTATCATCTCAACGCCTGCCCCTCACCTAAAATTATATGACATTGAATTTTAATGATTGAAAGTGATTTTTATTCCATTCAGATTTATGTGCTTTTTCTTCATACAGATTTTGCATTTTGTGTGGCAGGAAGTTAAGCTCGGAAAGGTGGAATATTGATAATAGCCGATTAAACGAGTGATTTGACGCTGTTTTAAGAATGGGTGTAAATTTGGCGCTTAGTTGTTTGCTCAACGATTTTGTTGAGTTTTGATTGGCTGCGTCTCCGGTTCTCACGCTCAACGTTTACTCACTTACTCCACCCCCTCATTTAATTTGACATTAAAACCAAGCTAAAATTAGCCTAACAGAGATACGACATACTACATACGCTTAAGGGACCGCACCCTTCAATCAGGGTCTAAAATAATTACAAGAATACAAGGTAAGTGTTAATTTTTGTTTAGTTTTCAATTGGTTTTGATATAGATTAAGGCATTTGACAGAATTTGGCTCAATTTTTGTTTGTACGAGTTGCAAGTTTGCAAGATGTAAAATTTCGAACGTTTTTTCGTTTGTTGTTTGTTGTCGGCTGGAAACAAAGGGGTTGAGTACTGATGAGTGGTGAGACCTCTGTCGTCTGCCTCTTGAATTATTCATTCCATGTCAAGGTCGACAACGATCAACATCGCAATTCTTTAGAGAAATTTAGTATCGGACAATTAATTAGTTTATTATTTCTTAAAGGCTTCCCCGGCCAATTAACTATAAGTCACTTGTCATAAGTGTCACGGGGACAAGATGGCAGCCAGGGGACGAGCCCGAGGGAGGGGAATGCTCATGGACGTAAGTTTTCAATATTTCTTCAATGAAAAGACAAATAGTTTCCCTATATTCATTTTCCAATGTTTTTATTGTTATTTAACAGAGCGATGACGAAGATGAACCAGCGCGGACATCACCTCCAGTCCAACAAGTCCGTCAGATTTCTTTAGATGAGCTCGCTCAGCGATATGACGATTCCCCATCAGTCTCAAAAGTTGAGGCGCCTGAAGATAAGGATGAAGATGAAGACGATGACTTTCGCCTAATGGGGAGAGGGAGGGGAGGAAGAGGCAGAGGGCGGCCCTCTCCACGCCATGATGATGACGATGAAGTCGCACCAAGCACAGTCTCAATGCAAGAATTGAAAGAGCGGTATGATGAGACAGTCGCCGAAACAGTAGTAGCCCCACCCGAAGTAATTGAAGAAGTTGTCACTGTGCCTCCTCCTGCACTAGTTGAAGATGAAGACACCACTGTCGAGGTCCCAACAACGTCTGCTTCTGGGAGTGCCAACCAACCAACTTCACGGGCATCAAATAGTGAGGGGGTCCAAAGTATTGCTGGCACAACTGCCCCATCCGTATCAGCTTCAGCCACCGCAAGTCACTTCCCTTCCACTGTTCCTCCTTCACAATGGTCAGACGGAGTAAGAGCACAGACAGAGGAACCTGTGGTAAAGGAACCATCACCTCCTTCCGTTGCTGAGCCTGCGGCAACAGGTACCGGCTCTTCTCCAAAGAGTGAAGAATCGTCAAAGCCAAAACGAGTAAAAATTGTTCAAAGGGGAGCAAAAGGAGAGCTGTAAGTACCTATTTAAAAAAACTGAGATATTTTGTATCTTGTATTTTTAATTTGTATTTTTATTTATAAATTTTAGAATTCCCGTTGCAACAAACTTTATGAGGCTGAACTTTCTGCATGGATCGAAAATTCATGAATACCACGTCGAGTTCAAGCCTCCAATGGATTCTACCAGAATGAAGAGGAAGACCCTTCACATGATCTTTGGAAGTGATAGAACTTACAATTTTGATGGGATGATCTTATTCCTACCAGAAAAGATTGAAGGAACTGTAAGAGATAAACATTAATATTTTGAAAATTAATAATATGTTAATATTATTAATGATTTTTTTTAGATTGAATACGAAGGTATTCATCCTGTAACTAAAGAGCCCGTTGTGGCATTGACCAGATACATCAAAGAAAAGAAGCCTTACGACCTGGTCCAATTTTTTAACATACTCTTCAAACGGATAATGCGTGTTTTGGAAAGAGTGGAACTTCGACGGTGCTACTTTGACACCAAAAATATCAAGAATCTAGATCAGCATAAGTAAGTTATTGTTTAAGTTTTAATTATTTTTTTATATAGAGATTTAACTTTGTTTACCTTTTACTTTTTTTAGGATGGAAGTGTGGCCCGGACATTGCATTTCTGTTGATGAACAAGAAGGGGGACTTATGCTGTGCTTGGACATTTCTCATCGAGTTCTGCGAAAAGATACTGTCTATGATCAGTAGTAAGTTAAAATGCCTCTTTTTCGTAATTGACCTTAATGGAATCTTTCTAGTAATTCGATGAAGGGGGTCACTCCGGATTGGAAAAATAAATTCACTGAATTTATGGTTGGAAAAATTGTGCTTACAAAGTACAATAACACATGTTACAAGATCGATGACGTTTCTTGGGAAAAGACTCCAATGTCTACATTTATGAAGCGTGGTCAAGAGGTAAGTTGTTAGATTTTTTTGTAATTTAATTAATTTGTGGTTTGGTTCAATTTCCGTTCAAATTAATCATTATTTATTGTTTGAAACAATTTGTTCCTAATACAGATAACTTTCCTCGAGTACTACATGGAACATTATGGGCTGACAATTGTTAACGCGGATCAACCATTAATCCTCAGCCGAATTAAGCCCCGACGAACTGACCTCGTCCAAGAAGACAAGATCGTGGCACTGGTTCCAGAATTATGCAATATTACTGGACTTACGGATGATCAGCGATCAAACTTTACAGTGATGAAGGATTTGGGAGAGCACACGCGATTGTTGCCTTCTCAAAGAAAGATTGTTTTAGAAAAATTCATCGCTGAAGTCAACAGTAAGAAAAGCAATAATTATTTTTCTGCAAAACATTTGAATTTAGTTATTATGAATTTGCATTGTTTTTTAATTTTTTTTTTAAATTTAGAACATCCTGAAGCCAAAAAAGTGCTGGCCCAATGGAATATGGAAATGGAAGACAAACCTGTTCAAATTGAAGCCCGGCTGATGAGTGGAGCAACTCTGAATTTTGGAAAACGCGATATCAACGTGGGCGCTGATTTTTCCAGAGATGCCATGAACAGCGTCTGTAATCCGGTAAATGCAACACTTAAAAAAACATTTTAACTAATGACTTATAGTAATTAAAAATTTTATTTTCAGCAAAATATTGAAAAATATTTGGTAATTTGCACTGTGCGAGATGCAGATAAAGCCAAGCGCTTTGTTGATACCTATAAACAATGCGCAACTCAGCTTGGGATTCAAACCTTGGGAAATCCAACGATTCTTCCAATCAAAGGATATCAAGTCAACGATTTCCGAAAAGCTATCAAAGAAAATATGACTAATCAGGTAATGATAATTATTTAATGATATTTTTATTGCCATAAATTGAAATGCAATTTTAATTTGTCTCTTTTACAGCTCCAGTTCCTGTTGTGCATGATGCCACAACAAAGAGATGATGTTTACAATGTCATCAAGAAAATGTGTGTTTCGGAACTGGAAGTC
>JAQIXN010001280.1:0-20323 GCA_034698145.1 Proisotoma minuta | reverse complement strand
AAAGATACACAAGATATTAGGTAACATATGTAAAAAGTTTCAAAAAGAAATTCGCAACTATTAAAAAAATATTACACTTTGAAAATTGGAGAGCAAAACCATTCAGTTTCAATCTTGACACGGTGTAGTTAGAATAGAATAAACACATATATGGGGTAAGATGGGAATAGTATAGCAATCCATAATATAAAAAGAGTATAGAACGATGGGACGACATACTTTTTCCTCTTAAGAGAGTGGAGAGAGTAACAAAGTAAGGGACGGTTATGATAGATGGTTTTGGGAATTCGTTTTATGAAGGGACTTGGCTTTGGCTTCCTTTGGCCCCAGAGTCTTGAGTTTACTCACAGTCTTCGTTAGCTCAGCAAAATGTTGTAGAACTTTGGGTGAAACAAGATAGAAATTTTGGTTGTCTAACTAAGAATTACTTTGGTAAGATGTATGCTCAACTGCTTTATTTGGCACACTGACTGAACTAACACTAACTTTTTGCTTCATTTATTTTAAGATGAGTTGTAGTGCCAGTGCCCTGCCGAGTGTGCTAAAATGCGAGAGAACTTCTTTTCATCTTGTCTCCTAGTGTTGGTGGTGTTGGTGCGTAACAAGTGACACATCAAGTGTGTAAACTCTTTTCTTTCACCACCACAAATGACAAAGCTTTGTTGACTATTTACACATTTATATGGTTGAAATTAAACGTAATCTTTGATGTGGCAATTGCTTTGTGAACCAAAATGCATATGAATTTAATCGGAAATAATGTGCACATTTGAACGTCTAATTTAGGTATCAAGCTCAAAGCTCAGTTGGCTGCATAAGAAAATCTTGCCAAAACAAAATAATTTAATTAAGTAATTAAAGTAGAGAGACAAAGTGAGGAGGTGGAAGGAGATGGTGTTTCTAATTAACTAACTAATCAAAGATTTAAAGTGATTTGCAGCCAAACCATGAGACACAAATCTTATCTTTTGTAATTACAGTGATTAACAGAAATAACTCATTTATTCTTAGCCTCCTACTGCATTTCTGTCCTTGGAGCTGCTAGAGTTGGAATGACGCGATTAGGAAACACTGTAATTTGTTGATTGTGTAGTATAACATACACGAAGAGAACTAAATTCATTTTGCATAGTTAACGTGCATAAAATATTAACATGAGTTTACAAAGTATCAGCTTCATAGTTGATGACAAGGTCTCATTAAATTTCCAGCAAGATTTTCCACTTCTAAAGTGACAGTTAGGGAGGGAGACAGGGCCGTCATGTCGTATTCATGGCTGATGACAAATTAAGGAGTAGTGTGAGAAGAGACGATGAGCTGGTTGAGGACAACATTTGCATATTTACATAAACCATAAAGTGTAAAATGGAGCTTGGAGCACATTAATTTTGTCACACTTTCACCGCATCAAAATCCTTGTCACCCTCTCTCTCTCTTTCATATACAAATGGGCGTGCATAAAATTTTTTCACAAGCAGACGCCAGAAGAAGGGAAGAGAACAGCAGCCAGCAAACTCTAATTAAATTATACGCTCTTTCTCCGGCTCTTGAACTCCAAAGTCGGCAGAATGATTTTATGATGAAATTTTTATACAGTCTTATCTAGAAATGCAGGTGCATTACTTGGTTATTTTACCAAAGCATGCAAATCATATCAATTACACTTGGAAAATTTTAGTAAATCAGCGGAATCGAAAGCTTTCATTAAAACAGAGTGATTTTGAAGTATTTCAACTTTTATACAGTTACATATTTAGCTCAATATTTGTTGTTGAAGTGGTTGCACTCAATCATCAGTCAAATTTTAGTAAATCAAACTAACGTACGTAAGTACCTATATTTTAGTTTAATATACGTTTCTTTCAAGCTGTGTAAATAAAGGGTATAATTTTATCAAACTAATATAATTTCAATAAACTCAAAACCTTGAAAGAGATTGTTTGATGTTGAGACCAGCCAAAGTAAATAAATATCAACTTTCTCCACAACAAGTAACAATTTTTCAAACCTTGATGAAACGGAAATGTAAACTTTGCTTTAATTAATGATGGTTTGAAAAATGACTTTGTTGTGGGAAGCGTAAGCTCATAGTTTTAAAATAAGTCGGTCACCAAAGCCAAAGGGAATGAGTTGCATAATGTATCACTGTATAAGCTGAATGAAAAGCAATCTTTAGGTAACCGCAGTGGTTGCCACATCCAAGTAACACAGCCACTTTGTTATTATAAAAGGATGATGGAGGAAGATGGATGGACCAGCTTCCAACAAAATCATTTCGAGCGGAAGAAATGGTTTAGTTTAGTTAAGCAGAATTAACTCTAAAGAGAAAGACTCGCTACTTGATCTTCTACAACTCACTTTAATCTGCTTTACTTCTCATCCGCCGCTTATTTAGCCGGAAGGTTGAAGAGAGAAAGACGGATTTTGGTTTGAGGATTTCACAAGAAATGGATTATATATAATACACTGCTTATAATTTCGCACTAATACCCTAATTTGCATCCTGCCTCATCCCCAAGGATAAGACGATATTATTGGCTTCAATCCGTGTCTTATTCTAAAAGTCATGAAGAGAATTTTTCCATCAAACGCCTTGGCTTATTAAAAATACCTACTTAGTCCTGTATATTTTATCATAATGAGAGTTTTCTTGTGGGTTACATAACATATAAAACTATAGGTCATACATATAAGTAAGTATAGGATCACAAACAGGTTGAGCAGGATTGCTCATATTACTTACATTTTTTTCGCCAGTGCTTATCATACATGGCCATTCCTTCCTAGTTCAATTTAGACAATGGGTTTCCTCCTAAAAGGTCAGAAGAAAGAAAAAGCAAATTCCATAATCCAAAGGCACGTTTTTGCTCATCCGATGCATGTGCTGCAAGAAATAGTTAGTAGCAGCTACTTTCCTATTCTGAGCAACGAGCGAATCCCATGCTCAAGGTAATATTCGTAATGGAAATGAAATGAAAAAAAGAACAATGAAGAAAGGTACATTTTCTTGGAAAAATCTCTTTGACTGAGTGTCCTTGAATATAATGAATCTGGAAAAATGGAAATTGTTAAATTTAATAATAATTGATTCGAAAAATCTAAAAATCTCAGTTCATCCAAACTTGAAAATGGCAAGTAAAGTATAATTAATTTTAATGATTAAATTGGAAAAATGTCTTTGTGCCATTATACTTTACTTTTATAATGAAAATGTATGACACCAAAAAAATATTGGGAACGATCTTCTTGGGAATGAAAAGGAAAATTAATTAAGCAAAATATGAAATAGCTGTCCTGACATAATTTTGTGCCATTGAAAGCCAGAAGAGAGAAAGAAGAAGAAGCCAACTAACTAAGAGTTGTCATTAATGTAGAAATGTGTTGGAATAAAATCATCTAAAATTCTTTGGAAGAGGAAAATGTCTCTCAACATCTTTGGCCCAATCTCATTAATTCCAAGCTGTACTTAGCACCAAATGATGAAGTGGATATTAGACATAAAATAAAAGTAAATGTACCTCCTCCTCTTTCTCCATGTTCTAATGGTTCATGGTACTAACAACTGAAATATAAGTAGAACAAGAAAGAACCGCTAATGCTTCCTCGCTTTTATTGACCTAAATTCCTTCATATTGTCTACGTTGGACGTGGCCAAGCCGAATTCAGAAAACTGCTTGTTTATGGCACTTTCACTCCCATCATGCAGCGTGGGTGGCAGCAGACGCCTTGTTAATCATGGAAAACTGAAACAGTTTTTAATTGGATTGTTTTCAAAAATAAAGCATTGATATAACCTTTCCCTTGTTTCAAGAAAACTGTCAAAATAACCCTTTTCAGACATCAACAAAGTTTAATTTATTTTGTTATCCCAGTTTTATTGATCATATTCAATTTGGGATCAAATGCTTTATAAATAAAAGTTCTTTTGGAATAAAATAAATCAACAGACTCGGCAAACAATTCACTTTTGCATTTGACATTTAAATAAAATAAAACCCAAGAGTGGTGGCATATACATGCAAAAGATAGGAAACAAAGCATATTTTCATTCATTTATCCACCGATCCCAACTAATTCCCAAAGGATCACGTCACAGAGCTCAACATATGGCTTTGGATTATGTACACACTGAACCAGATAGTGGATAAGCAGCTTTGCTTTGTTCTATTAAATGACATCCCGCTTCCCAACCTCTAAAAAAGATATAATATTGGAAAACAAGATAAAATAACCTTTTGTTGTTTCATGTTTTATTTCCTTTCCAAAATGAGGACGAAACTCACGTCCAAAATACAGACAGCAACAGTGCCATCAATAAATTCAAGTTATATAAATTTATTACTCAAAATGTCACAATAAAAGGCAATAAAATGCCAAAATTTTCTCAAAGTGTTGCTTTTATTCAATTTCAGAATGAACTCGAGAATAAAATTTCTAGAAGCAATTTTTGTTGTCTCAAAAATATTATTAAATTGGCATAAATATTTTTTTGACTTCATATTTGTCATATACTTATTTTGCAATACTGAGACTTGAAAATAATAAATAATAATTAATTGGGAGAATCCGAATCGGAGAAGCAAATTGACAAACAAATAAAACCCAATAAAGTTACCATTCAACACAGTAATCGGATATTTTCTGCAAGAACAGATTTATCGAGAAAATTAACAAAAGTTTTATGGAAAAACAAGTTGATCAAGTTCAATTCTGTTTTCCTAGAAAACATGTTTACGAAATATGACAGTGATAATTTATAAGGACTGTGAGCGTATTAAAAAGGCAACTTTTTAGTTGTGAAAGTTTGGTGCAAAGATGAGGATGGAGCTTCCTTTCTCTTCCCTTCATTATAAATTATAAATGAGCTCGGATTATTATTATTTTTCTCATAACACTCAAACTCTTCAGTTCTCCGCTTTCTCCTGAACTTTCTCCAGAAGAAGAGTGCGCAATGAAATTACACTTCTGCTACGAAATAACAATTAAATAAATGTTGACTATTCCTATATATACACAATATTCTCCCTTTCCTTTACTAATTGTGTACTCTCCATCTTCTAATATGGAGAGAGGAAGTCTGACAAGAGAAATGAGAAAATAAATCAATTGAAGGATGGCCTATCGCATAAAAATTCTTTTGCATCCTGAAATATATTTTCTTTTTGGAACGAATTCTTTCTCAAACTCTGATACAAATGAACCATTCCATCCGGCATTATAAATACAAGTTTGTTCTTAATTGAACTTTTTGGGATGTTGTAAAATTGTAAAACATTCCTTGGCCATAAAAACTGAGCTCTAGATATATACATACTTACTTGTTCCTTTTGGTTATGGAAAACAAGTAATATTAATGCATTGCATGTCATTTTGTATATAGGTGTGATGATTGTACAAATTTCTTATTGCCATCTACAGTTATATTGATGGTTATAAAGCCCTTGGGTTTTCAAGGATTGGGAGAGCATTGACTTTTAGCAGCAATTTTATGAATATATGGATGAGATGTACCAAGTCCGCATCTTTTTTATACAAAAGTCGTTGGGTGAAAGTTGGTAACGGAAAGGAAACTGGGCACAAAATTCTATTCACTGAACATGAATCGTTGCATTTTACATTACACGCTACATTTTTGCAAATAGTATTTGCCAAAGAGAGAGGTTTGTATAATGTCATGTAATGTGGTCTTTTATTTGTCACTCTCAAATATATATAGGTACATATAGTTCATGTAATACATACCTACCTTGTATTTATAGCCGTCATCCATTCATCCAACCATTAACACCCTCAAACTTTTAATTACGTAAACTTTGATGTAGGAAAGAGCAAGTGAATTGGTTGGATGATAATTTGGGTCGTAGAACATGACACGTTTTGCTCAAGTGATGGGCATAGATGTTCAAATGCCCAATCCCCATTTGGAATGAAACTAAAAAAGTGGTTGTGCCATAAGAGTCTTATGATAAGACAGTACTATAGAGTTGTATTAGTGTCAGTCTGAGTGCTGATATTAGTGTTAGTGCCTTTGGTTGATGTTGGATGGAGAAAGTTGGAGCCAGACGGATACGGCTTTCTTTATTGAGTTTATGGTGCACTCGAAATACTTGAATTTGGATAATGTTCCCTCACATGTTCCACACACAGTTTTCAAAGAGTTTGTCCTATATTTTTACAAATACTGCTGAAAGGATGAATCGATAAAGTCCCTCCTGAAATAAGGGTGTAATACAGGACCACATATTTTCAATCTTCTCGGACTAACTTGAGTCACGATTCCCCAATATATTTTCCCAGTAGGAAAATCGCAAAAATTTTGCTCATATTTCCGTCCCTTTCTTCTTCTTCTTCTTTTTGGGATCGGATTGGATTTCTTGTTCAAAAGTAATACGTTATGACAGTAATATATATAGTAGTGGTAGCACTCAAACTCTTAGCAAAAACCACTCTTCGATAAATTCCCGTCATCCGGCATTTCATTCATAAAATGTTTATTTGAAGCTGAAAAAGTAGGATTTAAATTCAGCCATAAAATCCTTGACTTGCATACATATGCTCGGAGTATAAGCATTATCATCTCACACTCACATGCACATGTATGGAATAGCAGATGGATGGATAATAGTGGTAGGTTACCAGAGAAAGCATAATTTAAGGCGGAGATGATCACTGCTGTGAATGTGGAAATTCCGCTGTTTCTGGTCTCCCATGAATAAATAGAGGCCGGAATATATTTGATTACAAATGAATGGAGATAGAGATCAGACAATGGAAAGTAATGTGTAATCATGTAGGCAGTGAGTGAAAGTCAAATTTCTCCATCCACTATCTCTCTCTCTCCATTACCAATTTCCATTAGTTGAGAAGGAAAGGAGCAAGTATTGAGTATTATTGAGTCGTATTCACTTCCTTGTCCAATTCCTTTTATGTGCTATCAAGTGAGACAGAACTCATCTTCTCATGTCCTACTCCCACTTCCTGTCCCCACTTTCTCTGTTTCATCAGCGATAGCAATATTAAATGCGTAATTTTCAAGCTCCGAAATTTGATGGCCATCTCCATAAAATACTTATAAGTGCGGCATTGCAGATATCAGAGCAAAAATCCAAATATTTCCTTGTCATAAAATTTTGTAGGACACTTGAAATTCCCAAAATATAATCGCAGAACAAAAAGAAGCTTAAACTTTACAACTCAACAACTCCTTTTCTCTAATTTCCCTTTTGAAGACTTTTTATTCGCCTTTGCTAGAGTTCAATAATTCGTAAATCTTCAAGTTAAAATACATGAAGCTCCTAAATTTGTCAGTCAAAAATCGTCTCACCCTTCCAATAAAAATTCTAAGTGTGTATGTGAGTGACATTAATTCAATATTACGCAAAGCTTTCCCTCTGTTAAAAAGCAATATTGTCTACCCTTGCTCTGAATCCACGTATTGAATCCACCCCAAGGTGTAAAATTATCGCCGCAACACTATACTTATATTAGGTTGCGGTCTACGGGAGAGTATTAAATGTCTGTATAGATTATTTTCTCCCTTCCTCGTGTCTAAATTTAAAATCCTTGTCTGTCTTTGGCCACATTAAATCACTGGATACTACGCGACCACACGTACGTACGTACATAGACCCTTGGGCACTTTCCATTTCCTCTCTCTTGTTCCAGCTATTTCCGTCCCTTCTTTCTATTCTCTGTTTCATATATGCCAGCCAATTTTATTATTGTGGGAAGGCCCTGTAGTGATTTTTTTCCGTATAAATTTTGAAGGGAGTGTTGATATTTTTTCTCCCTTTCACTCGTGGCAATCGTAAAGGGGAAGGAAGAGAAAGTAGTGTCAACTAGTCAAGTGTCAACAGTCACTCCTCCCACACTTTAACACTCTGTATATCCCAATTACTCAGAGTCAGACCTTCACGTGTGGCGTGAGTCTTGAATTGGGCTAAATCTGTCACAATCATCCAATTCCCAAATGTACATAGTTGATATGGGTCGTGTCAAATACAGAAGACAGGCCAGGTCAAAACTATGAAAGGGCAATGTGCTATTATCCCGTGGTCACGTCACAGTTGTTGTTTATCCTGTCATCCATTTGTTATTGATAATTTACTGTAAAAAGAGAAAGTTTAAATTAGATAATCATATTTTTAACACACAACACGATTTATTTTGCAATTTCACCGTTTACAATATGAAAAGAACAAATTAAATGAATGGGTATTTATGCGTAAATGTAATGCAAAATTTAATAGACGTCATTGAGAGTCCGAATTGTGGTCTATTCGCTTTCACCCATTCTTGAGTCTTGGACGTGTCACTTCTATTCCATTTTATGGTCAGGATAGACGACAGGTGAAATGAATGTGGCTAAGGCTCATGTCACACTGCACTGGTCAATTTCGAGGTTTTAGTCTCTTTTTTATTCCTCACATTGTCCATAAATGGCCACTTCGTCTTTTTAATGGGCAAATGTGTTCACGCTAAGGCTTGGAGAATTATTCACTTTTGCCATTTCGGTCTCTATAAAGTACGACATCAAGTATCTAAATTTATATAGCTCGCTCATTATTATAGAGATTTGTTTTTGATTTTTCGATCTCGGTGCACCAATATTTTCCCCAAGTAATGCTCAGTGGCTTTTATTAAGAGATAAAAAAGACCACAAATATATCATAAATAAAATTTTCCCCATCTTTTAAAGAGTTTTTCTAACAATCAATTTTCAATAGAATAGCTCTTTAATGTGATATTACAAAATTGCATCCTATATATAGTTTCTATTTACTATAAGTATACTCGCTTTGTTTTGGCAGCAAATGTTGACGGTCTGTTTTTATAGTGGGTGAGTAGACAAAATTGATGGAAATCAGCAAAAAAGGAACAATGTGCTTGTGAAAGTTGATGCAGGAAATAAGTCCTTGGATTTCCTCTCTATCATTGTATGCAATCTGCTGGTATCTCATCGGCGTATCGACTTGTTCTTGTCCGAGTGATTAATGAGCCCTCCCAACATTGATGCCAGCCACTTTTTAGTCCAAGAAAGCAGACTCCCGTAATAATAGTCATCTTCATACTTTCCTAATGTTCACCAGCTCATCTTGAGTTGATAACGTAATTATTCCTCTGTCCTTTCTTCTCGTTTGAGACTCATTTCATGATGAAAATCGATTCCTTTAGCTGCCAAAACATTTTTTATTTACAAAGTTATACAGCTATACTTAATGCATATAATTAGTTAAACTTCCAAGCGGTTTCAAATTATTCACGCCCCAACAGTCTCTATCTTTGCTTAATTCTCCAGTGTAAAGCAGGAAGGTCGACAAACGCACATTTAACATTGTTTCATGGTCGATTTGGTTAAAGGATGGATGCCATTTGGACATTGTCTTTCTCTTTGGATTGGAGTCTGAACAAAAGCGTTGAGAAGGTTGAAACTTTGAAGAGTTGCAACGGACATTAGGCACTTGATAGTCTGTAGCTAACCATTTCTTTGCTTGGGCTTACATTCCATCCCCTCAAATCTCTCACGTTGGCTCAATAAACGAAGAAAACTACTTCCAATTGATTTCATTTTCCTGATTCCGTGTAATTTTAAACCATAAGTTGAATTTCAAAAGTATTTGATTACATTTGATTAAATGTAAATTGTTATTGCAAGTTTATGAAAAGACTATTGAAAAAACTTTCTCTTATACACATCCATGTTCTTTCATAGTTTACTTTCCCCTTTGTAAAATGATGATTCTTTGTGTATGTACTGTATATATACACGTTCTTCCTGGTTTTAAAAAATGAAATTGATTTAAAAATATGGGTCTACTAATTGACCCAAATTTCCGTATAAACATTCTTTAAAGGTGACTCAAAAAATACTCAAAATACGTATGGAGCTTGTGGTCCGTGAAATGTAAATGGTTGCAAAGAAACTAGAGTTTCATCCAAGTGCCGCAGAATTCGCATTCTATTGTCTAAGTAATGGGCCCCATGACGCAAATTTATACACAGCTATCACCTTATTTTTAGCAGAACAAACAACTTGCATTAATATTCCTTACGCCAGTCGCATTATTTGCCACCCTTAAATCTAAAATGATACTCTGTAATGATACCCGCAACAACAAAACACAGATTCTGGGCCAAGTTAGTTATCTTTCCTTTTTCCAGGTTTCGTTTGCAGCAGAGCAAACACAAAGAAAAACAGCATGAGAACATTTACACTTCACACTCCAGGACTTTCTCCCTCTGTCATCATCATCATTTTGTTGAGATTCTAATTGGAGCAAATGTGCTTTCTCTTCATTTATTTTGATAATGAAGTTTTGTCCATTAGACGGCAAAGAGGAAAGCAACATTTGTTTTTGAAAACTTGCAATAACTGCTGGAGCTTTTGCATTCATAGCTGCATAAAGAAAATAAGAAATATTAGTACATATAAAAGTGAAAATAATTGGTAGGTAAAACGAAATTAAACTACGAAGGGTTTAGAGAAATGAGTTCATTAAAGAGCATATTTTAGGTTTGAAGTTGAGCATTTAAGGTAGAATTGTACAACTGGTTAAAACACAAGCTTGGTTGGTTAAATTAACGCTCGAACAATTCATAAATCCTAATGAGACTGTGTTGTATCAAATTGCAGGGGTTGAGCCACTGAAAAACGTACAAGTTATCGTCCCAGCTGCCGTGATAATTAATGATCACGCTACTCTTAGTTGGTAAGTATTCAGAGAAATTCATTAAAATTTTAACTAATCGGGTCACACGTTGCAACATTTTATTATTACAAACAGCTTATACGACCTGGATCACAACGAGTCATTGTACACAGTAAAATGGTACCTGGATGGGGAAGAATTTTATCGCTTTGTTCCAAAGGAAGTCCCACCCATCCAAGTTTTTCCAACAATGGGAGTCATCGTTGATGTAAGTTTTTACAACTATTGGCCTTTGATTTTATTTAATTAAATGTTTAATTTTCAGACATCAAGATCTAATCAGCACAGCGTGTTTCTCAAATCCGTCCGGCACGAACAGGTAAGTGCTTTCACCAATAAAATATTCTTATTTTAAGAGTTTATAAACAAATTGAGTGCAAATTAATTTAGACTGGACTATACAAATGTGAAGTGTCCGCGGACGCCCCTTTTTTCGACACTGATGTAGTTCAAGCTCAAATGACTGTCGTAGGTAAGAAAGAAATGTTACAATTTAACCAAGAGAAAGTAATCCCATCATCACCACATATTCAAAAAAAAACTTCCAATTCGCTTGAGATTGAGTTGGAAAGCAAACTTCAAAAAATATGATCAATACACAAGATAGATATTTGACACTACTCAAAGTTCTTTTCTCTATCCATCCGGATATCGGAAGAGGGATGAATAAAAGAACTTCCTCTCTGTTATTGGCTTAACTATTGAATGCATCCATGCACAATCCAATGTAGTTGGCTGCATCATGTATATAGTTTTGACTTTTTTATTTTTCAAAACTTTACCAAAAGTTTTTTACTCGTTTCAAGAAAATTCATCCGCACGTCATTTTGACCTTGCACTTTATTTGATTAGACTTTGTGCACTGCATCGTTTGAAGACTTCAATAATATTGAATAATAGAAGGGGACATGTTAAAGAAATACGTGTAATTGAAACCACCACTGCATTCCTGTTATGGAGAAAGTTTATATTGTGATAACAGATGAGAAAGTTTGAGTTCCATAAAGTTGAATCCCCGATCCACAATCACAATAGTACATATCTACCACTCACTCTCACTCCCATTAAACTCGGAGGCAATGATCTGCCAAGAGAAGATGTGGAATATATAAGAATGATGATACTCCTCTTACACCAATAACGAGGGGCTCAGTGAATGGATACATTTCAATTCTTCCAAAACCCCCCACTTCATGGGTTATCATAAAACAAGTTGAGTGCTCGTTTGGCAACCCAGTGAAGTGACGAGTCATTCAGTTTAATATTGAGCAGTACATATTGGTTCTTTCCCCTGCTTTCCTTTTTTCTAAAAACAACTTTCGAGTACTTTTTCAATGATTTTATTTTAATGGCCAGAATTTTTGGAATTGACTGCTTTTAGGATTTCATTGACGTCATTTGAAAATGGGAAGCTACTTAGTTTTATTTATTTAGGTCATTATTTGGGTCTTTGCATTAAAAGTATTATTACTCATTGTGAAATTGAAATAGTCATTACACAAAGCCACAATATTTAAAATGAAGCCTTACAAAGGCTTTGTGGCTTTGTTAATCTAATTATGTCTCTTCATTAACTTGCTATCCATTTAAATACTTTTGATTTGTGATCCGGAAATAGATAATCTATTTTTAAGCCGCCCAAAGCTCATAGAACATCCCATGTCCAATTATGTCTATTTTGAAACATTTGTTATGGTTCTCATGAAACCAGAAAAATGTTGACCATTTGTTTCGACTTTCACTAGGGCTAACGAGCTTTCCTGTTTACCACGTTTACAATTCAGGAAGGATATATTGCTTTAAAGCTGATCCCAATTCTCCCTTTCTTTTATGATATGAGCTTAGGTTATGCAGATAATTCATAAAGTATTCCACATATTCCAAAATAGAAAAGTAATTTAAACCTTCATTTTAAATTCATGGGGTTATTATGGCAAGAGCATCTTTGTGGGTTCACGTAGCATGTGATTTCTACATTTTTCGATTTAGACACTTGTAGGCGTGTCGTTACCTTTTGCACTCTGTTGTGAAATAAAGGGCGAACTGGCAGAAAGTGCCCTTTGGTCTATATATGCAGAGAAAGGAGGCCTTGGGCAGGGAGATAAAAGCAGTGAGCGGAAATCCAATACTAAACCAATTTGCAGTTTCCGCATAGTGCAACTCTAGAGCAAAGCTGGTGAAAGTGTTTTATAACTTATGTTGTCCTTCTCCTGGTCTTTACATTATAGTTCAACTAGAATTAGGATTTCTGGATGCGGTGGTCTGCATTACTCTGTCTGAACAGTGAAAGTCTTCTGGGCATCTACAAATAGTAGTCCATTCGTCCATATACTGAACTCTAATGTGTCATCATCTAAGGCACTATTCGACATCAACCAAGTCCATGTAATTCAATTTGCATCTTTGATCTCCTCACTGGACTAAAATTCACTTCCATTTGCACAAAGTCCACTACTGCTTTCACTAGTGCTGCCCACGAGTCGAGTCGAGCGAGTTTTTGGCTAACTCGACTCGACTCGATTTTTTTCGAGTCGAGTTAAAAGTAATCGAGTCGAGTCAGTGGACCGGCTCGACTCGACTCGATTATTTTTCAAAATTATCGAGTCGAGTCGAGTTAACTCGAATTAATTGAAAAATTATTTAAAAGATGAAAATCAGTAATTTAAAAAGTTATTTTGTACTTTTTTCAATATTCATTCAATCTGATTGTAAATGACAAAATTTCTACTCGATAAAAACTTTAAAATTTTCATGGTCAGGGCTTTTTTGTCAAAATTTTGTTCAAATGGTCTATTCAATTGACTTCAGGACTAAAGATTGTCACTTTGGGTCGAGTTAATCAGCTCCTGATGAGAAGAATCGTCCCTTTTGGACGCCTAAATGCAAAAAATTATTTGCTATTTTTTGATATCAATGAATATGTAAATTCAATGATTTTCTTCAATTTGTTAACGTTTTTAAAAATCCCTATTTAAGGTCTCCAGCGATTAAAATCATCTTCACCCACATCGAAAGATTGAAAGGGACTCATTTTGGCACAGTTATGTCAATTAATACTCAGTAAACTAGAATCTTTATTCTTGTTATTTATTTTAAACTAAATTTCCATGATAAAAAATAGAAAATATAATTGCATTTGAAGTTTTAATTTAAAAAAAAAAATCGAGTTAGCTCGCGAGTTGGCTCGACTCGATAGAGCTTGACTCGACTCGTTTAGTTGAAAAAAAACTCGCTCGAATTTAATCGAGTCGAGTTGAAACTCAACTTGACTCGACTCGAAACTCGATTTTTTCGAGTCGAGTCGAGTTAGCTCGAACTCGTGGGCAGCACTAGCAACAAGTAATTGGAACCGCTGTCAACAGCAACATTATCGAATTGATCCTTGTTGCCGTTTTTACCAGCGTGGATAATTTTCATTTTTTATTTCAGTTTTATTTGGCTTCAGATCTTAAATTTCAAATCCAACAAAGGAAAGCTGCAACATGACTGTAATTTATTTTTACAATTTGAGAGATTATAAAAATTATTAGCCATGATTCCTTGTGCTCTAAATATTATTGTTTAGTTAAAAACTAACGATGTTCAAATAAATAAAAAATGTATTTTATGCGTCAGAAATTTTATTTGACTCGCTCGCCTAATTAAAGACGCTTGACTTGTCTATTTTTAAAGTTGACGCTCTTTTTGACCTCAGTCACGTTTATTTATAGTTTCATCCATTTACCCTTTTTTAAAGTAATCGTGCTGACAGACAGACAGACAGACATACGGAAAATGCTACATAATTTAGCTCCGTTTATAATAAACCAATAAAGTTTTGGCAGGGTTTTTAATTGCTTTAAAATAAGTAAGTGTTATGTGAATCCTAAGAAAAAACTTTGCATATAATTTGAGCTGCAATTAAATTATAGAGTCTATACCACAACTACACAATACTTTCAATTAATTTGGTCTGCATTACGATAAAAAATTATAATCCTGTCCAATTCTTCTCTATTTGAGACGTAACAAAAGACTTTATATTTTTTCCAAATGCTGAACAAAAAATCTTGACAAAAAGGTTTTGGTGTCTTAACAATTGACGGCGATGATTCGGTATTAACTGGTAATTTTTTACCCAGCAGCTTGTAGAATGTGCTATTATATAATTTTTAATTTTAATAAATCCAACATGATTTGCTTAAAAATACTTTAGTAAATGTTTGATTGCATTTACCTGGTCATAAATCAAGCGCCTTTCAAAGATTAATCACCAAAAACATAAAGTAACACAAATATATTTGATAATCCCAAAACAGTGAGTGAGTAGAATCGGAGGCTTATCATCAAGGAAAAGAGACAAAGTGTTTCGGATAAAACAAATAACAGTTTTATGGCATCTTCCAGTTGTAAATCGTATCCATAAAATTGCAATTTTATAAATTGAGACATTGTTTTTGTCGTTTAGTAAATTGTTTAACCGTTTGGGGCTCGCTCGTGTTGATTTAAATAAATACAAGTGTGTACATTTTTAGTAAGGTGTTATTTGAGATTATAAATCTCGTTTGTTCAAAAAAACAATTAGGCATTTATCAAAATTGCATGCTACAACATTTGTATTAAAATCCTTTTGGTTTTCCAGTTTTGAATCTTTTTAAAAGCCAGTAAAAGATGTTTACCCCTCCCTCAGAAGTTCCAAAAGATTTCATTAAAAAGGCCTCTTTCTGCATAAATATTGATGAAAGCAACGTGCAGAAAACTAATAATTCTGTCGCAAAAGTGAAACTGAAAGATACACGCCAAAGCCAAATATACCGACCATTAAAAGACCTAAATTCCTTGTCCAGCTCAAACTCTGAACAATCCTTCATTCAAAAATATTCCAATGAGTCCGCCCTTAATATCAGTGAAGATGATAATGATGTCACAAATCATGGATTGGAATTTTATCATGGGACATCCATGGAACATCCAAATCATGACTTGGAACTTTATGGAGGCATCCCAAACTTTAAGACCCCTCAGGGGGCAGAAGAGCTAGAAAAGAATGAAGAAGTTGAAGAATATTTTGACGCAAGTGATTCCATCCCCAAAAATAATACAGTAACTCCACCCATAATACCTAAAGCACGCCCACCCCACTCAAGAACAATATTTAATGTCACGCATGCGCATCCCATAAAATACGGGAGAGGGGGCAGCAGTGTTTGGATGTCGTCGGCAGAAGATGCACGACATGAATGCAGCGAAAAATGTTATTCTCCCCTCCATGAAGCTGTTAATAGTGGGAATGTTGACGAAATTGAGATGTTGATGGAAACTGGAGCAAATCCTAATGCAAAAGATTGTACTGGAAGGACGCCGTTACATTGGGCTGTAAATTCAGGTGAAAGAGTTGTTTATAATTCAAAATTTAAGTTATCCAAATTATCCCATTAGGGATATGATTAACCTACGGATAAGGATAAAAATCCTTGCTTGGTAAATAATTTACCTTTACTTTTATTTTTTTAGGATGCACATGCGACGCGTGTACATTGTTGTCAGTGAAATGCACCCAGGCTCTCGTAGATTCTCCCAGAACGGATATTGATATCCAGGATAACAATGGAGAAACAGGTTGAACAAATATTTATAGTTCTACTTTTAATTGCTTAGTTACAGGATGACACATCTGTATAGATCAAGGAACATTTTTTTGAGAATTTTGATCGGTCGACAAAAATATCCAAAAAACTTTCCAGTTTTCACCAATCTAAAAAATTCGAAATAATCTCCCTTGACCTGACCTCAACTTATATATCACCCTTAAACTAAAATTTATTTTCAGCACTGCATTTAGCTGCAGAAAATCAGTCTACAAAATGTGCCTCTATTTTACTATACAGCGGGGCTGACCATTCAATAAAGTAATTTTATTTGAACCCTTCCCTCTCTTTCAATTGATTTACAAACATCTTTTCAGATCTAAACCCGGAGTGAAGGCACTTTCAGTGATGATTGAGAAAATCCCCGAAGCAATGGATAGTTTACTAAATAGAGCAGTAAGCATTGGGAAATATGACCCCAGCAACATAAAATGTGAGTTGAAACTGGATTTTGGCTCCCTCATTGGTTTGTCAGAAGCTAGAAGCTTATCTCAACGAACTGCTTCCGCAAAAGAAGCCTTAGAGCCTAATAATAAAAATGGAAATGTTTGGAATCCTAAAACAAAGAAGGAGATGCAGCTCCTAACCTTGATTTTGGACTGTAGCAGTTCTGCGAGGAAGAAACTTTTGACACATCCAATAATCTGCATCTTCCTTCATCTCAAATGGATGAAAATTAAAAGCATGTTGTGGGCAACAATCTTACTTCATGTGAGTTCTTTTAAAAATTTAAATGATGCCTGATTTCGTTTTATAAGCATGCTTTTTTAAAAATAGGTACTTCTTCTGCTTCTTTATACAGTTTACATCTTGGATGTGTATTTAATAAGCTGCCCTTATCGGCCAAAGATAACTGAACCTGCTGCAGTTAAGGTGAAATATTTTTTCCAATTAAAGCTTTATAGTTTCCAGTGTTAGCCACCCTTCAATTATTTAATTGCTACCATAAAATTCATAAGGCTTAATACATTGTTGTAGTAAATTGTTCAATGTATTGTCCGCAGGCTGCCAAAGCTGAAGGGAATTTCGTGCAAAATGAAAACTCTACTTATCGAGCTGAATTTATAAAATTTTCTTGGTTTGAGTTTTCCCCTCAGCTTCAAGAACTCGGCACCATCAAGTCCGATCTTTATGGTAAGTAAAACAAGCATTAGTCAACTTAAAATACTGAAAAAGCGAACAATAACTGTAAAATC
This sequence comes from Proisotoma minuta, assembly GCA_034698145.1. Taxonomy (NCBI): domain Eukaryota; kingdom Metazoa; phylum Arthropoda; class Collembola; order Entomobryomorpha; family Isotomidae; genus Proisotoma; species Proisotoma minuta. Next base: position 2,791 of record JAQIXN010001280.1, on the reverse strand, counting down.
TACGATTACATTATATTTTTTAGAAGGATGCCCCTTGGAAATTGGTCCCACTGTCAAGTCCGTTCTTCTTCTCGTCCTCACAATTATAATGGTTGCCAACGAGATCTTCAAAATGCTCCCAGCCCCAAAGTCATATTGGAAGAGGGTCACGAACAGGATGACGTGGGCCATGTTCTTTTTCATCTTTATCAACTCCTGGCCTGTCTTCATGGACCAACCAAACATTAATTTCTGGCAGTATCAAGCAGCTGCGGTAACTTTTTTGAATCCAGGGTTCGACCGAGCAAAAAAGCAACTTTGTTGATTAACAAAAATTGATGTTTATTGTTTATTTTTTTCAAAAAGACGGAAAAAGATAGTTTTGTAGTTTGTACGTAGTTAGAGAGAGGGCGTAATAGCAATAAAGCATGTAAAAAGCAATTCAGTATTACAAGCTTTTTTTGCTTTTTTGGGGAACGCTTATTGAAACTTTTTTTCCATTGGTTCCCACAAAAATGATTATATCCAATTTTTGTTTTGTTGCAGTTTGGTCTATTCCTAGCATGGACTTTGATGCTGACTCAGATAGGAAAATTCCCGCTTTTAGGCCTTTATGTTGAAATTTTGACGAAAGTTTTGAAAAACTTTGGATTCTTCATGATCACCTATGCATCCCTTTTGATTGCTTTTGCATTGTCCTTTTGCGTTTTATTTCCAGGGGTAAGCTATTAATTGGGCTAAATGCTTCAGTTTTCATCTCAAATTTTTACCTTGCAGAACGCTCCCTATTCCTCCATCCCACTCGCAATACTCAAAGTCCTTATGATGATGGTAATAAAATTTGCAGCTCAAGATATTTGTCCAAATGAAAGAATTATGAATTATCATTATGCTATAGGTGGGAGAGGTTAACTATGAAGATTTGTTTTACGGAAATGAAGAGAACCCTGTGGACGATCTTCTGTATCCCATAACTGGTCACATACTTTACGGCGCTTTTGTCATCATGATCACCATCGTCCTCATGAACCTCCTTGTCGGTCAGTGAGAAGTTCTTTTGAAATTTTGTCAACAATTCTTAACGTTTTTCTCATATTTTTAGGATTGACAGTTAGTGACATTCAGGTAAAAGCTGGGGCTGTGCCCCCAAATTTCCCTAAGCTTAATATTTCGGGTTTTATTTAACACAGAGAGAGAACTTTTGGTTGCAGGGCCTTCAAAGGGAAGCTGAACTGAAGCGACTTCAGCGACAAATCGGGGAAATTTCACAACTTGAAAGTTTTGTGTTTTCCAAACGTGTCCAATCATTTATGCCGAGGGCATTTGCAGCATTCTTAAGAGATTCTATTCTTGTGGTCCCAACGAATGAGGCCAAGGATGGAGGGTAATAAAAACTGAGTTTCTTAATTCATAAGTAGATACTAAAGCCATATTTTCTAGCTGGTTTTTCACCTGTCGGCCCAATGACCCCAATGACAAATCAATTCCAGAAGATCTGAAGCTGTCGTTAATTAAGCTCGCTGCCTCAAGGCATCGAAATAAGAGGACAAACCGATGCTCACGAATCGTAAATCGTATCAACAACTTTGAAGATTGTGCTCTAGCCTCCAACTCAGCCCTAAATGGAAGGAAAGCTTCGATCATTAGCCATTACAAGGGATTAATTGATTATGGGAAATGTACTGAGGTTAATAAGTCGAAAAATCCCACAAATAGCACAACTGTCCCCTTAAGTTCTACCACCAACCAAGATCATTGGTCCGGAGACCAACTAAACATGAATCTAGGGGACGCCAACGAACTAATGAAAAGATTCGAGGAGACAATTATGGACAGGATGAAAATCCAAATGGACGCTCTTTTCCAGAAACTTGAGGATAGAATGATGCAGTGATATTAAATTTGATTTAAATGAAAAGTGAACTTTAAAGACATTACTGAACATTCAAATTTTTGTCCAATTCATGGATTAAAAAAATTGGAATTCCATTTAAGTCAAATTTCTGTTTTTGTCCCTGAAAACGGAAATTATTGTGTCCCTAAATTACCAAAATTTTTCTGATCTTGTCCGCATGTCCCCACAAACGCGTTCGCAAAAGAAATCCCGCCATGGGGAATTAATTTGTGTAGACAAATATCAATAAAAATTTAAAAATTTAATTTGTATCTCCTTTTGATTGATTTAAATGACGTGAAGTGAGATGACTTCAAATAAATTGCACACTTTCATATTATCTGGAGTTAGTTGCACCGAAATTTTTTACTCGCAGAAGAAATAAATTCTTTTGATAATTAGTTTTCTCTTTGTATTAAACATAGGACGTCATTGTTTACAACACGTCACTGTTTGATATTTTGCAAAGTTCGCAGGGAACGAAAAGAAGGTGTTGGACAATTATACAGCGCAACAATGGGTTTGCACATATTGGCTATCAAAAAGCTGGACAAAAAATCCCACGTCCGAGGTTTCTTTTTATTATAATTTACATCTCAATCTTCCATTTTCAAAAATTGCGTATGTGACTCCCAACGTCATCCTGAAAATGATATAAAAGGAGAAAGAAGCATATAATTTTTATCATTATATAATCTCGGTCTTAAGCTCAAGACAAAGCAGAAAAATGAAGCTCTTAAAAAATCTGGGAATATTTGTGTTTCTCTGCTGGCTCGCTTTCTGTTCAGCAGAAGCTCCAGCAGAAACAGAAGTTGAAGTTGAAGTTGGCTCAAAACAAGATTTTGAACTTGAAGCCAAATCATCAGATTCCGTCCCGGTCCCAAATCTTGAAATTCTTGAACTTGGTCAGTTGGAGGA
>JAQIXN010001279.1:0-20358 GCA_034698145.1 Proisotoma minuta | reverse complement strand
TGGCAGAGATATATATGATACAAAGTTGAATAGATATTTTTTCCCAATGCTGAAATGCCGGATCGGCAAATCATACATTTTACCACACAACCCCCAAGATTTTTTAACTTGTTTGTATTTTTTTACTACATTTTTTTTCAGTTTACGTTTACGTTGCTTAATTAAACTCTAGATCTCGGCTGCATATAATAATATAGTAATTTTTTTTAGGCCAGGGTTACTTTTTTGCCTCACCTAAGAAAAAAGTAGAAAGACGAAGAAGGTATTTTGGAGGCGGGACTTGGTGGTGCTTGCGCTTAGCAACCAAATTGAACTCCAAATCCACTGCATCCACGTCAACTCGCTTTTGTTGCCCACATGGAACAGCAAAAGCTGAGTTCAACAGTCGGCATTCAGCATTACTTGGTTGACAGCAGGAGAGGAAACAGGCTCAAATTTCTACAAACAGAGGCTAATTAAAAGACAAGGCTTATCATGAAGTTGGTGTTACTTTGCGCCCTCGCCGTCGCGGGGCTCGCTTTGGGGGATGAGGAAATCAAGACTGACGAAGGCGTCCTCGTACTTACCAAGGGAAATTATGCAAAGGTCTTAGAAGATAATCAATATGTACTCGTCGAATTTTGTAAGTACATTTCTTTGGATTATTTATTTACAATAGTTTTTTCATAATAATCAAGGATTCAGAAATTTTGAGCATTTGGGAAAGTTCAAAGTCTCTAGAATTTAAAATTTCATTTTCATGTTGCCAGATTTTTTTACACTTAACTTTTTCATGGAGTTTTTTTTAAAGGGTGTGGTTAAAAATTCCTTGAATGAGGACCCAAAGTTAAAACTTGTTATAAAATTGAACATTTGAAAACATAGCATCAGTCATTTTTTTTAAATTACAAAAAAGCTGGGCTAAAACAATATTTCTTCACGAGTCAAAGTGACGTGGCGTTTTTTATAATAGGCTAAATTAAAACTCGTGGAAAGATAAGATAACTAATAATTGCTATAAAATCCACCCATTTAATAATCAATGGCAATTTACATACAAATTAATTTCTAATCATTAACTAATTGTTTTTTCTTTTCTCGTTTTCTTTAGATGCGCCCTGGTGTGGACACTGTAAAGCCTTAGCCCCCGAATACGCCAAAGCCGCAAAGAAATTGGAAGAATCGGGGTCAGCTATTAAGCTTGGGAAAGTTGACGCGACCGAAGAGACGGAGCTTGCGGAGGAAAACTCTGTCCGCGGATACCCAACTCTCAAATTCTACAGGAACGGAAAGGCCATCGACTATTCTGGAGGAAGAACGGCCGACGAGATTGTCAACTGGTTGGAAAAGAAGACGGGGCCTTCCGCAAAAACGATCGGGGCAGCTGATGAGCTTAAAACGTTCACAACTGAAAAGGATGTAGCCGTTGTTGGCTTTTTCAAGGTAAGATTTTTTTTTAAAATGAAACATTTTTGGTTTTTGTCCATGAAATAATGATTAAATATTTTGTGTTTATTTAATAGAGCGACTCTTCGGATGCTGCTAAAGAATTTTTGAAGGTTGCTGACGCTGTTGACGATTATCCATTTGCCATTGTCACCGATTCTAGCCTTACTTCCGACAACAAAGTTAGCGGAGAAGCCGTCGTCGTCTTCAAGAAGGTATATATACAAAATACTACTATGAAAATAAAATGCTTACTAAACATGTTTTTTTTACAAAGTTTGATGAAGGCCGTGCAGAACTCACCAAAGATCTCAATGAAGAATCCATTACCAAATTCGTCAAATCCGAGAGTCTTCCACTTATTGTCGACTTTAACCATGAAACCGCACAAAAAGTCTTTGGAGGTGACATCAAGTCCCATGTCCTCATGTTCTTGTCCAAGGAAGCTGGTCACTATGAAAAGTTTTTGGACACTCACAAGGACAGCGCCAAAGAATACAGGGATCGCGTTTTGTTTGTTAGCATCAACACTGATGATGAAGACCACGGAAGAATTCTCGAGTTCTTTGGCATGAAGAAGGATGAAGTCCCTGCTGCCCGCCTTATCAAGTTGGCTGACGAAATGGCCAAGTACAAACCAACCACACAAGTCTTGGAGAGTGCATCCGACATGAAGGCTTTCGTTGAAGATTTCTTGGCTGGAAAATTGAAACAACATCTCTTGTCTCAAGATTTGCCTGAAGATTGGGACAAAAACCCCGTCAAAGTCCTTGTTGCCTCCAACTTTGACGAAGTCGCATTGGACAAGGAGAAGAATGTTCTTGTCGAATTTTATGCACCATGGTGTGGTCATTGGTGAGTTTTTATATTTTTCCCCCAATTTAAGTTGAATAGTGTAACAAAACGAGTAACATATTTTTAATTTTCTTTTAGTAAACAATTGGCTCCTATCTATGACAAACTTGGAGAGAAATTTTCCGACGATTCATCAATTGTGGTAGCCAAAATGGACTCGACCATCAACGAATTGGAACACACCAAAGTTAACTCTTTCCCAACAATCAAACTTTACAAGAAGGGAGACAACAAGATTATCGAATACAACGGAGAGCGGACGTTGGAAGGACTATCGAAATTTTTGGAGACTGACGGGTCATACGGTCAAGCGGCACCTGATCAAGCAGAAGAAGCCGACGAGGATGACGACTCCCCAACCAAAGATGAATTATAAATTCAAAATTGTGATCTTCAAATTCCAATATTAGTTAAAAAAAATCTGAGGCATTTTGCAAAATCTTGAAAAAAAATCATGAACGTGTCTATATACTCTTGTTATACAAAAAAATAGTTATGTTTTCTTGTTACTTTGTTGGTGTGTGTGGAGAAATAAAATTTTTGTGGTGGTGATTTATAAAACTCTGTTTATTGAAACATTCCAGCTTCAAAAGCTTCCAAAAAAGCTAAAAATACAACCAGAATTTTTTGTTGGACAAAGGAATGTTTACCCAATGCAACGTTCAATTTGCCTCACGAGCAAGCAAAGCGCTCAAGCTAAAAAACAGAAAAAATAGAGTATTATATAAACAAATTAATTAATTTGGGTGGGTTATCTACATAAGCCCATTTTGGTTTAATTGTTATCAAGCTTATCTTTTGAGGGGGCGGAAAAAGTTTCAGCTCTTTGTTTTCTCCGGAAGTAAATTTTTAGGGAAGAATGAGGAAAAGAAGACGCAGCCGGGCACGAGGAAATTAACAATTAATTAATTAGTTATCAAAGTCAGCAGTATTCAATGCAATTTATCAGCATTTAAATTAAACTCTTTCAATGCAAACTATACGAAAGCGGACGCATTTTTAATTTTTAATTAAATCTCGCAACTAAATATTAAGAATAATTAAGAAAGATGGCCTCAAATGAAGACAGCCCTTCGTCGAATGGGATGGACGAAGAGACTTCAAAGACATGTTCTAATTTAAGTTTTGAGGAATTCCTTCGACAACGTCAAGACGAGAGCATGGAGGGCAAAGCTCAAGAACGGCCAGGGACAAGTTCTCATTTGATGACTGGAAATGTTGAAGTGGACGAGTCCCCTCTAAAACCTTCCATTAACCGCAATAAAGAATGTAAGATCTACTTGGATATCCATTTGCCATCGTTTAAAAATAACTAAATATATTATGTATTTATCATTTACAGCACTCAAGCTCAAATTACAAATGCGTCGACCAATAAACCAACTTGTGGAACAGGGAATTTTACCCTGTAAGATTTTTGCAACAGCATAATCATTAACAGCAATTATTAGCAATAATAATTATTACCTTTATCTGCAGCCCCCAACACTCCGCCTGCTTTTGCCTGTCAACGTGTCAAATTGGAAAGGGCTCGAATGGGCGACTTGCTCAAAGCAAAGATTCAACAACGACCTTCCCGTTCTGAACTTGTTCGCCAACATATTCTAGAAGGTTAATTAATCAATTGTTATTCCAAGAAAAAAATAAATCTAATGTTGAATTTTATGTAAATCTGCAGAAACGGATCCTCGGGTGGCTCCTCTATTAGCTGAAAAACAACGAATGTTAAAAAGAGCTCGATTGGCTGACTCTCTAAATGATCATCTGATTCACAGACCTGGGCCCTTAGAGTTGGTCCAAAAGAACATTTTGCATGCCCCCGATGAGTCAATAGAGAAAGCAATTAAGGGTACAATTATTATAAAAATGAAGAATTACTTTATTAAAGTTACGTTTTTTTTGAACTAATTACAGAGGGCATAGTCCCGTTTAAAGCCACTTACGAAGGAGCTACTCCTGGACCATCCCTCCCTACAAAATACCAAGTGTCCCAAGAGGATGACTCCAGCAGTTCTGATGTCTCTTCTCCAAGTGTGGCCAGTGAAATTCAGGAAGCAGCGCCAACGCCTTCAGTGCCACCAGACATCCCAGAATCAGTAGTGGAAGTACAAGTTAAGCCCCCAGTAGTAGTGCCAGTGCCACCCCCACTGCCAGTAACACTGCCACAGCAAACGTTCCAATTCATTGAGCAGCAGACACCAAAAGTGTTTGCCTTGCCACTTTACCCACCAACATCTTCAACAAGTACTCAACAACATCAAAAACAACCGGTGTTTCAAATTAGTTCTTCCAGTAGTATTAGTAGTAATAATAGTGGTGGTGGTGGTAAATGCAGATCAAAAAAGATCCAAAAGTCAAAATCTCAGTCAAAGCCAAAAACCATCAAATTCCACGAGTACAAAGGGCCACCAAATGCTCCCAAACCCACGGCTTCAGATAAAAGCAAAGCTGCAGAAAGTTCTTATGAGCTGCTTTTACAACAACAACAGCTTTTTCTTCAATGGCAATTGGAATGGCAGCATAGAGTAAGTTTCAAAAAAATAATATGCATATAATTATTATATAAAATGTTTCTTGACAGTTCCCAAAAATCTTGCTCCCAGCCGTGTCGAAAATGTCAGCAGAAGAGAAGAAAGCATTTTGTTCCACACTGGTCAACTCCCCTCCAACATTTACCCCTCCCCCTGCACCCCCAAAAACTCATCAACAACAACAACAACATCCCATTCAGTTACCAAATTCCGTTTTAATCCTTAGCACAACAACAACTACTACTACTAACGAAAATGTACCAAATACTCAAACCCTTACCTATGTCCCTCAATTAATAACAAAACCGGTAATTGAAGAAGCCAAACCAAAACTTAACGACTGGAAAGTTAATGAACTGAAGGCAGAGTTGAAGAAACGAGGACTGCCTGTGAGTGGATCCAAATCTCAATTAGTAGAAAGATTGCAGGGAAGCATGGCAAAAGATGTCAAAGAAATTGCCCAAGAGTCTCCACGTGAAGTCAAGTTTTTTATACCACAAGAATTTCTACAAAAGAATCTAGATTTGAACAACTCGAGGACAGTTTTGCAGCAGAAGATTCATCAAAAATTACAAAATAATGCAGAACAAAACAGGAAAGAGAGTAACGAAGGGGGAAGTAGTGAGTCATGGGTTCTTAAAATTAGAGAATCGGCAATGAAACCGACAACAATAAAGTCATCATCACCTTCTTCTTCCTCTTTTGAAAATTGTTTAGCAAGTTTGATGGATAACAACAAAGAAAGCAGTTGTGCTACGCCTACTACTGTTACTGTTACTGAGGTAGACAATATTGCATATTTTATTTTATTTGTTTTTCAAGCTTTTGATTGGTTCTTTTTTTTCTTTTAGCCTCAATCCTCATCAACAGCATCAAGCTCTCATGTCAAAAGTCAAATGGTTGACGATGTATTAGAAATACTCATACGCAATGGAGGTAATAAAAACATTCTTGAAAAAAATGATTAAGCTAATAAATAATAAAATTTCAATTGCAGAACTGCCTCCAAGTGCTGCAACTAATCCAAACTTAACAAAGCCTCCTCCCTCTCCCCCACCTCTTCCTCCATCCACATTCTCTATTACTCTACCCACAGAAATCACTTTCCGGAAACAAGAACCGATCGTAGAACAAATCCCTCAATCAAATCGAAAAGGTTCTCTTTTGGGTATCACACTTTTAACAAAAGAAGCTCAGGACATTTTGAAAATTAGCGAAAACTTGAAGCAAGAAGAAGCGAAAAAAGACTCATCCTCTTCAGTGGTCATTGACGAACTGCTTACTTCCACCCTAGAATTCCCAATGGACACGGAATATTCTGACTGGCTCGAGAGCTTCTCTCAAGACAACACATTTAACAACTTCAACAACATAATTTCCCATAGACCGGACGACTCGAGGGACCCTCTCCTGTCCTCTAAAAGCAGTCGGCTTATCCTGGACAATGACACGATGGGAGACAATAATGGAGACAATAATGGGATGGAAATTGATGGAACAGACACGCAACATGAGCTAAATAAAATTGTCATGCGAAATGAGGACCATGTAAATCTCAACGGGGATTTGTGGGATTTTAGTTTTTAATTTTACTTTTTTTTGGTGCTTTACTAATTTTTGGAACGCGATTAATAAATTGTTGTTGTACTACTCGCTCGTCATTGCTCTCATCATTACTTTCATTACTTTGGTTGTTTGTGTTTAGCGTTAGTTCAAACTGTGGTTGCCGTTTTCCAGAGGCGTTGTTGTTTTGTAAACAAGGACACATTTACTTTTCATCTCCACGCAATTTCCTTCAAACTCTGTCATTTTTTACAACAAACGAAAAGTTGGTCAAATGTGTCAAATGGGCCCTGAGGACGTCTGCTGACCTTGGCCACCCCCCACGGAAAGTACCCAGTGTATGCGGGTCCCTCAAAAGGTGAGTTCTGGTTGTCTGAGAGCCGGAGGACTGTCCATGCACAATGCCCCACTCCTCATCCTCCTCCACGCCAACCACACGCCTTCGTCTGTCCGTCTCCATCCAAAAAAAAAGGGTTTTTCCTCAACGCAATGCTCAAAAATCTGTCAAATAAATTATATAAAAAATTCAAAAACAAGAGGAAAAAATATTCCTTTCTTTTGCAACAAGCCGACGTCAGATTTTCCAAAAATGTAGATGTTTATACTTTGTTTGCTTTTTTGTGGAATTTTGTCATAAAACCGATCTTAGCATTTTCTCGAGGGATTAAAAAAGCTTGCATCTCCTTTTAGCCGAAATGCCGAAAATGGAATTGGGGACATGATGTTTTAAATTAGTCTAAATGGTCCCTCGTCGTAGTGTCTTTGTCCAGGAGTGACGCTGGGCGATTAGGCCCATGCCCATTTTTTCGTAGATAGTTGCGTTTGCCCACTGATAGATTTCTCACCAAGCATGTTGTTCTCATCTTCTTCGTAAACTCAAAACACAATAATTTACTAAATATTAAGCTAAGGTAAGCTCGCCCTCGGCCCTTCATCCCTTCTAAAGGGGCCCTGGAGACCCCACAGGGTCTAATAAGCATCTTTCCACTAAACTTTGACCTTGTATATTTCCAGCATTACGTGACCTGAGCAGTGACCTATATATACATAATTATATTATTAAATGATGTCTTCGTCCTCGGAGGAGAGTCGGGGGGTAGAAAATGACGCCCTGGCTCTGCTGTCCCTCAAGGACCCCACAATCCAACCTCACAACAACCAACTCTCCCCTCGCCTCAATCAGCGAAAAGTCAGTTGGTCTTCAGATATGATGACCAAACAGCCAATTGCACGATTGGAGACACGAGATTTCGAGTACCTGATCAGGACAAAAAAGGTCAGCAATTATATTATATCACTATTTTCAACTATTTTGTTCTGTTCAATTTCTAATTGAAATTATTATTACAGGTCACCATTGGCCGCAACAGCTCCAGTGGGACAGTTGACGTGTCGATGGGCAACTCCTCCTTTATCTCTCGTCGTCACATTGAAATCCGTTACGAGCCCCCTCACTTTTTCATGTCTTGTTTGGGGAAAAACGGAGTATTTATTGATGGGATATTTTATCGAAAAGGGCCGTTGATGACTCCTTTGGCCTCAAAATGCACTTTTCGCTTCCCCTCCACAAACTTTAGAGTTCATTTTGAGTCCTTAGTCATGCCCCTTCCCTCAGAGGACACGGACAATGAAGATTCAATGATGATTCAAGAAGATGACTTTACAGAACACTCAAAGGGACTGGATTTTAGTACAAGAAATCCATCAGAGTTCTCAATCCCAATGAAGAAAGATGTAGAGGGGCTACAATTTTCCTTTAATAGTTATCCGGTGAACAGGTCGCCTGGCTTTAGAATAAGTCCTCACAAAAATATCGCACCCCTCAAGTTGAGTATTCCTGAAGGAAGTGACAGTTTTATTAGTCCCTTTCCAAGTCCCACAGGAACCATTAGGTGAGACCCGTTTAAAAAAGAAAATTATAACAATTCCTTTTTCAAGTGAGCTAATTTTTCATATCATCGCCTTTTCTATATTTTAGTGTACCAAATTCTTGTCCCGCAAGTCCTGGAGGGGGCTCTTCACGAAGGCACAATTTGGGGAATGATCTTCATTTGGCGTTCAAGGCAGCAGCTTCCAGGTCACATGGAGGAGGAGGCAGTGGTGGTGGGGACGACGGCAAGGAGGTAAAATACAAATAAATAAATGTACTAGAAAAGTATTTTACAAACTCGTTTTTTTTTTGTAGGACGATGGAAAGCCTCCGTTTTCATACGCTCAGTTAATAGTTCAGGCAATCGCTAGTACTTCAGATCACCAATTGACACTTAGTGGAATTTATTCTTACATCACAAAAAACTACCCATATTATCGAACGGCAGATAAAGGCTGGCAGGTAAGTCTTTTATAAACTAGACAGTTTAATTGACTTTTATTTAATCATATATTTTTTTTTAAATCCCAGAACTCGATTCGACATAACTTATCGTTAAATCGCTATTTTATCAAAGTACCTCGGTCGCAAGAAGAACCAGGGAAAGGCTCATTTTGGCGTATTGACCCGCAGTCTGAAGCAAAACTCATTGACCAAGCATTTAGAAGGAGAAGACAAAGAGGCGTCCCTTGTTTTAGGGCTCCTTTTGCACTCTCATCCAGGTATTCGTTTTACAGCATTTTTTTGTATTCAACCTAAATGTTTTTTTTTTCTATCCAATAACAGGAGCGCTCCTGCTTCCCCAACGCATATGGGTGGTTTAGCGACTCCAGATTGTTTGTCGCGAGAAGGGAGCCCGGTGCCCTCAGATTATTCAGATAGCATTCAACTTCATCAGCAACTTAAAAACAGTCAATCTGCACCTGGAAGTCCAAAAGGTAGCCTACTTGAAAGATTTGCTTTCTCTAAATTAAGCGATTTAATTTTACAGGCCACACAGTGATAAAGCAACAGCATCTGCTTCCTGGGCCAGGACCTTACACAGTTTCAACTTCTCCTAGTAGCATCACTCTCAACGGTACGGATGGCAGCAAATCTGTCATTCTTCAGCAGGGTAGCATTGGTGGGGGTAAGAGAATTTTTCGTTATTTTTTTTTTCTTTAAAAAAATGTTTCGTTATCATTTGCAGGACCGAGCACTATTTTGGTACTCAGACAAGACGAAGAGCTAGGTGCAAATCACAATCAGGGACAAACCATTATAGTTAGAACGCCAAATATCAGGTACATTTAAAAGATTAATTCAATAATTAAAAGAAATGAACAAAAATCATTATTCTTTTAGCTTCCCCTCATCATCATCATCATCATCTCCGCCATCAACACAAACAATAACAATTACAACAAATCCCGCATCCCCAAAAGTTCCACCCTACGCAGCCCCAGTACAACAACAAGCAGAACTAACAAACGGTCGAGGGAATAGTCTGCTGTCGGGTAATCCCAACGATTATCAAAATTATACTATGCAGCGAATAATCACGGAAGCTCTGGAGCGAAGCAACGTGGGCTGTAATCGTGGAGGCCCCACAGAACCTCAAGTACCTCAGCCGCCGGAAAATAAGGGTCAAAAACGGAGTGACGAAGAAGAGGAACGAGAGGCCAAGAGAGTCAAAATCTAGAGACAAATAATAATTTAAACTATTTTAAAACCCTGTGGAATGGGGCTGGAAATTGTTTTATAAAAGAACTTTTTAGTTTATTTTAGTTTTTACTGTACAGACCTTTCAAGGAGAAAGTAAAAAATTGTAGACGAGAGAAAGAGAAAGGAACAGAGTCGGAGAAAGTCGAGTTATTGATTTCCTGCATCCTCATGCATTCGCATCTATCTTTTGCACTTTTTTCGCTCTCTTTGAGAGAAAGTAGGTGGTGGTCATCATGTTTTCTTTACCACCGCTATTAGTAATTTTACTAATTCCCTTGGCATGGGGCCAGAGGAATAATGCTCCACAAATATCCACGGCCCAAGATCAGTGTAACAAAACGGTAGGGATTTACGAAGAAGTTACCAGCCCGGCCGTGACCCCTGAGAACTATGGCAAACCAATGCTATGCCACTACCGATTCAGGCCCTTTCGAACAAATTTGAGGGATTGGGTCCTTCGGCTAAGATTCACAAAATTCAAAATTGGACGGATCCACAACAATACAGCCTGTGAAACGGGCTATGTCCAGGTAAAGTTGAAGTAAAATTAAAATTAAATTAGAATAATAACGTTGTTGTTGATTTTGCCAAGATAATTGATGGCAATGCTCCAACTACAAGCTCGAAGAAGGGGAAGGGGACGCCTGGCTTCTTTTGTGGGGAAATTGAGTCGCCCCAAACGTTTATTTCGGAAACTTCTAGCGTCCGTTTGGTATTTTATGTCAACAACTTTACAGACCAAAGCTACTTCCGATTTGACTCGAGGGCTGAACAACAGGTAATTAAAAGATAATGATAAAGATCCTTACTTTTTACCATCAGTATTAATCTTGCCTCAAATTTTGCAGTACGAAGTTTATTTGAGATATGGCCAACACCCCGAACTCTATCCCAATCGAAGAGGAGAAGGTATGCAAATATAATTATAATCCAGTTTCAACCTATCTTTCTGACGAAAATGTTTACATGTAGTGGTTCCCAACACTTATTGCGAGCGAGTGTTTCGAGACTGTCGAATGCAGACTTGCTACGTCCAAAGTCCGGGCTACCCAGGTCTTTATCCCCGCAACCTCTTTTGCAAGTATTACATCAACACGCGGCTCCCCTTCATCAAACTTCACATTGAAAACGAAGAGTTCAATGTGGATGGTCAGCGATGCGAAAACTTGATGACATGTCCGTTAAATGCAATATCAGACAACTGTCCCCACGATTATCTCAGAGTCTACGACGGCAAAGATGAAAAGGCTCCATTGATTGGCACATTTTGTGGAATCGGAAAATTCCCATTTAGCATAATTGGAACTGGTTCGGATTTGTATGTGGAATTTGTGACGGCACCTTCAGGGCCACTTTCCGGAAACACTGGCTTTCATTTCAACGTAGGTCATTGGCCAGGACATGTGGAAACTTCAGGCAAGTCCAACGGAACCTGCGACTGGCTCTTTACGAGCAAAGCCCTTCAAGAAAGTGGAGACAAACAAGGACTCTTTTGGTCTGTGAGTCACTACTATCCAGCAAATACAAAGTGCAGCTATCTCATGTTGGGAGAAAAGGACGAAATTGTTCGTCTCCTCTTCCCCTCCTTTCGAATTGATAAAATAAACTCGGCCGTCAAACCATTTGATGGAGAATGTGGAGAAAGCCTCACAATTTACGACGCCTCTTTTGCCGATGACAGTCGAATCATCAAAACCTTTTGCGACACAAGTCGTCCACTTGAAAAGTATGATTTTGTCTCAACTGGAAATGCATTGTTTGTGCTCTTTGAGAGTAAGACGGGATCTTATGCTGGAAGTAGCCTGTATTATTGGAGTACTTATGATTTTTTCAACAATAGTCATTATGGGGAGCTGATCCCAGGGACAGCTTGTGACGAGTTGTTTGCCCCCTGGGGAGCTAGCGGTCAAAGTGGCCGTTTTACAAGTCCATTAAACACCTTGATTTACAAGAATGAGGATGGGAAGGTCATCTCATGTCGCTACCGATTTGTGACAAAGAGAAGAATGTTTGGAAGGATTTTGCTAAAAATTGACAATGTGAATTTCAAGTACAATCAAGACAATTGTCTCAACTGCGCAATTGATCGAGTGGACAAGGTCATTATGGGGGATGGCAATAAAAGTCTTTGCATTTGCAAAGAAAATCCACATCCAATGTCATTTGTTAGTCAAGGGGAAGAAGCGGAAATTGTTATGAAAATCGACCCTCGTCACGCCATCGCCAACTATTTCAAGTCTCCTGCTCCAATTTTCACTGGGAGTTTTCAGTTCATACAGTAAGCTCGATTTACAATAATTATACTATATTATGTGACATTTTTAATGCATTTAATTAATAATCCACCAGCGGTCCCCTTTGTGGCCCCTCACTAATTGGTCCTAGTCCTGATGGGAAACTGAGATTCCCTTTCTACTACAATCCAGCACTGAGAGATCAACCAGTTCACTGTTTATGGGAATTGAGAGTCACTGGAAGCAAAGATCTCTTTTTGTTTATTCAAAAACTAACATTTGCGGCCAAATCCTGTTCTGAAGCCAAGTTGGATTTATTTCTGCCACAATCCACAACTGGGACAGGATCTAACAAACAACAAGCTTCGTCGTCGTCCCCTCTTTTAACTCTGTGTGGTGATCAAGCACCAAGTTCTCAAATTTCCACACAGCTTCCAATAATTCCAAGTGAAAAACTAACAAGCCCAGTCACTATCCAATTAACAGCCACATCCATGTCAAAATTAAACTTTATAATTTCTTGGACCGAACTTCATCAACTTCCAAAAAATCCGGATGGGACTTTAAAAACGGCTAAACTTGAGGATTGTGGTTTTCTTTGTCCTGGCCCTCAAGGGATTTGTATCTCTCGAGCCTTGGTTTGCAACGGGATTCAAAATTGTCCCAATATTTCAAGTGGGGCACACGATGAGAGCCCTGACCAATGCAGTTCCATCAACGAGAATCAATTTGTTGTGCTCAATTATCATTTTAATGTTTCATGGGTTTCAGCTAGTCTCGTAGGAGGGGGAGTAGCTCTGTTGCTGTGTATATTTTGCTGTTGTCTAATCAAGTGCTGTTGTGGGGGCAGGAAAGTTGAGAGGGAGGAAGATTATTTGACGTAGAATATTTATACTAGTAAACTAATAATATTTAGTCAGTTAACTGTTTTATACAAATAATACCACAAATGTAGACAAATGTGTTCAAATAAATAAATTCAGTTCCTCGTGTCCCTATTCCCTTGTCCTGCCTTGTGTGATAAAAATGCAAGATGACCCTTATTGCACTTGTTTGCATAATGTCCTTTATAGCCGCACTAAAAAGAATTGCAGTTCAAATTATTATTATTATGAATCCGCATCAAATTATGTATAATAAGCATATTGCTTACCTTATAACAAACGACATCCTCAAGTGCCCTTCTTGGCCCTTGTGGAGTCTGCTGAGAATCATTTCTATTGTTATAAAATTGAGGTCTGGGATGAAATTGATATGGTTGAAATCCTCCTGGTGCTTGCTGCTGTGGTTGTTGCGGATTGTTGTTATAATGTCTGTGTTCAGCTGGCTTTTGATTTTCTTGCTCTTCTGTCGTCGAGTCGGGGTTGTTTTGTTGTTGGAGTTCTGGATTTTTAGGACACTGAAAGGATTTGTGACCCATTTCACCACACTGAAGAAAAAAATGCAAAAAATGATTAGATACAATACAAAGTCATGCTATACTCATGAATACTAACCATGTGGCAAATAATTCCGGCTTTTTTCTTGGCCAAATCGTCAACTTGTGGGAGATCAAAAGAAACGTGAACGTGTTTGCAGCTGGAGCCATCAGGGCAGAAACCAGCGAGGTAATTAAGGCACAAAACTTTTCTCACATGCTTATTCCGACATCCAGGACCGTGACGACAAAAACCCCTGCCAAAAAATTCACTTTTAGCCCAGAATCCAAATAACAAATTCAGAAAAATCCAAGTACCTTTGATACCAGGGACATTCTCTTAGCTTTGCTTCTGGGTCAATATGGAGAAATGGACATTCCTTATTATGACATGCGTTAAATCTCGTATAAAAGTAACACTCTGGCATCTTGGTCATGTCGAATTCATGGAGAAACTCGCATTGGTCACCCTTTTTGCACAATCCACGTAGCCAATGTTTGCAGACGACAGTTCGGTTCTCTCGAATGTGACGAAAGGGGCACAAGTTTCCTTTTTGACATGAGCCCTCAAGATGAAAGACGCAAATGGCGGATGTCGACTCTGTCGAATGTAACAACGTAACTAATTAAATTGATGTCGCTATAAAAGAACAATGTACTTACTGTCCATTTGTTGGAAAGGAAGACTGACGGCGCCCAACTGCTGCTCAAGGGCAACTTCGATGTCGAATTTAACATTGTCCACGTTCGCCACAAGGGCTTCCATTCTTAAATAACCTAAATTTTATTATTTTGAATTTCAAAAAGTTTCTTGCAAGTTGACGATTTTTGCCGAGTTTCTTCATTGCCCGCTCCAAAATTTGGGAGTCCCAAATGGATGAGAATAAATGCTCAAAAGTATTTTCATATTTTTTGTTTTTATTTATTTATGAAAATAATATTATTACAAGTTGAAAAATAGTAACATTAACTTGATTAGCTTGAACATTAACTATTTTTGAGAAGATGATGCTGCCGAATTTGCTTTTGATTTTCGTATTTGTTCTTGGTTGTCAAATAAAGCTTGGCCAAAATAAATTTCCTCATTCTCTTCTGCGATCTTGTCTGCCTCTTCCTCGGAACTTGTGTCCTCATTCTCGTCGTCTAGTCGCAGCGATAGCCCTTGACCCGCGTCCCTACCCGACATCACAAAACATGAAGGATCATCATTCGAAGTAACTTTTGAAGATTTTAAATCCTTTTTCAGCTTCTTCATTTGAGCCTCCTTGTTTTTTGTAGATGTTTCAACACGCTCTTTTTGCATCTTTTCATACATTGGTCGGTAGATTCTAGAAAGATATTTATAATTATTCCATTAAAAAATACGTTTGATAATGATTATTTTTTTGTGGTAGTACGTTTCATAGTCTGATACGGCCTTGTGGACCGAGTTAAAGAATTCGTCCATTCCAAATCCGTCAAGAGCGGAAACCACTGTGTGGTCAATTTGGCTGTAAAATTCTTCCATGCAGAGGGCGAGGGAGTTGGCCAAATTGGAAGCGTAGTCTTCTCGCTCCCTTAGAGCTTGGTCAAAAGAGTCGAAATCAGTTATCCACTTTTTAGCATATGTTGCATCCGCTTGATCACGCTATATTAACATTTAAAGCATACTATTATTGTTATTTAACAATTATTATTATTACAGGTAACAGAAATTTAATTAACCTTGTTTAAAGTGACAACTAAAGGTAACTTTGTTTTGTAGAGAATTGAACAGGCGTATGTCATGTTGGAAATGAATGTTATAGGATTTTGATTACTGACGAGATCCGTGACATAGATAAGCACAGTGGGGAAAAGGGCTGCGAGAGACTCTGTAATAATACTTCCTGACGCACTCCACATAAAAACCTCAATTTGTCCTGGAGTGTCAATTATCACGTATTGGTGCGTCTTTTTCTTTTCATGAATTAGTGCCAACACCTCGTTGAATTTTGTGGCAAACAAATTAAGGGATGTGACGATTGCTCCATTAGGACCTAAATTATACACTTCCATCACCTTCTTGTATTTCACCGTGTCCCGAATATCTGTATTAATCAATAAAAAATATTAGTATGCTTTATTATAATAAAAACTAGGGAGAACGTTGTGAGTACCGATATTAACTGGATAAGGGGGGTCATTGCAGGCAGGGTCCAAATTAACAATATAAGGCGGTGAATTGCGCCGTATGCATTCTGCAGTGAGTCGTTGAGTGAGCGTCGTCTTCCCTGAGCCTGCCATTCCCACCAAAATCAAGACGATTGGACCATTGTGGTCACCTTCTTGTGTCGTCGTCCCAGAACTAGACGCCGCGTCCAAAATTTCTTCTGCAGTCATCCCTTCCATCTTTATTTGAGACAGCTTTTCGGAAATTCCTTCCAGTCCCACTTCGGGGGGGATGTTGGTCGGAAGATTGGGGTCCATCCTTAATCCTCAGGTCACACAATGAAGGAACGTGTTTGAGCCGAAGTGAAACAAATACAATCTTCGTTTGTTGTTTGTCCTTGCCGCAGTGTCTCAACTCGTCTTTGTTCATTTCCCATCCCGAGTCCATTTTTATGAGAAGCCAAGTGAAACCTTTCGACAATGTGTATTTAATCAGGAAATTGCGATGGCCAACAATGTCATGCCATGCCATTTATTTTCGTCAAAAAGCATAAGGAAGTTGACCGTCGACAGATCAAAACCAGTGACCAAAGTCAACGTTAGAGCATAGAACAAGCATTATCCCCTTTTGATTCAAAAGTTTTGAAATATAATATTTCAAATATGCATAATATTGGGATTGTAATGAAATATTTATGAAATTGGCCAATTTGATAAAACAATCCATTCTAACCTAAACGAGCTTCTCAGTTTTCTTCAAATCATCACATTTGATGATTTGCTTACAAAGTTTGCATCCAGCAAATTATTTCATGGAGAGAAGAGAAAGTGTCGGTGGAAGCGTCTCCTGGAATCCGGACCCGGATCCAGAGAAATTGCCAAATTCCGGGATTATTCGGGTTTTGTGTGCTGGCTAGAACTGGATCTCAAAAAGTGGGTCACTCCTCCAGCAATCATACAAGTTGTATCCCACATACCGCCGATCTAGGTCAACCAAATTAACCATTGATTACTACACAAAGAACAAGATGAATTTACAAGCTTTTTATGGGTCTTGGAGAGTGAGTTTTTATAAAGATAATGTATCTGGATAAATATCTAAATATGTAAATCCTTCCAGATTGCGGAAACGACCGACATTTCCAACGCCTCCAGTCGCATAAGCAACAAAACTAAAGCAATTGATGGGTATATAGCTAACTTTAATACCATCAAATGTGAAATTAACTAATTAAACTAAATTCCAGTGCGATTATGACCCTGGAAGAGAGTGGGGAGATCAAATGGGACGTGCCTTCAGAGCTTGACCAGTCTTTCCCACTCTTCCAATGCGACTGCTACGAAATTGTTCAAACATTCGTTGGAGTTTGCATCCAAATGGGAACACACATGGGACACATGTTTGAGTTTTGGGTCGATCGTCCTGTCCCAAAGGACACGCTGCTGCTAACCTTTGAAGGATGGATAATGATCCGCTGTCGGTTTGTTCAAACGTCACCTTCCCCTCTCGACTTCCCTTTCACATTTCTCCCGGCACTCGACGAAGGCTATTTCTCTGATATCAAGCTGTCACTCCCTTACCCTCAAGGGTCTGGTCACAAAGAGTTTAAAGTCCATTCCACAATCTTGAAATTAAATGAATGTGACCGTGAAAAGATATCCGCCCTTTCTAAGGACGTTTTGGAAGTTGTACTTCACTTCATGTACACACAGTCTCTTCCGAGCAAATTGAGCGTGGAACTTGCAGAACGTTGCGTTTCTCAAGCTCAAGAAATACCAGAGTTTGTGAACATGGCCAAAGATTACATTCATAGGATTCGACTAACAAATAGTAAAACAAAATTAATAAACAAATTTACAAGTTATATTGGATTTGATCATTTTATTATTTGTTACAGAAATTGTGGGGCTAATCAACGAGTCGCTGGCTTCTTGTACGGAAATGGTTTTTGGACTTCGTGAACCAGGAATGTTAACTTCTCCCCGTTTTTGCACCGTGGTAAAGAAAGCGCTGAAGGATGGTGCTGTGGGATTCATGAAGCTCGTGGAACTCTGTGTCCTTTACGGCCAACACTCCCAAAGTCTTCTTCGGGAAGAAAGATTGGAAATCATGCGATATGCCAGAACTCGCCTCCCAGTTTTCCTATCCCAACTAGTAACCATGCTCAGAAGTTTCAAGGGTGATTTTGGAACAATGAGAACGTCAGATAGAAATGATATTGCGGCTTATGTGACACCTGAAATCAGCATGTTGTTGGAGACCCTGTCAGTTTTAATGCGAGAGGCGAGGGATGCGTGCACAGCAATATGGACACGATGGTCGGAAGAAGGAAAGATGAAAATGAAAGAAGAGACGGCGGCGGCATCACCGACGGACGATTTAAAGAACATTCTACTCGAAGGGATCTTTAGAAAGAGAGAAGTCATCAAATTTCATCATCTTCAAGGACAAGTCGGTGCCACATATTTGTACCTTGCACAGAAAAAGTTGGTTATTTTAAGTTGTAAATTTTTCAAAGCTTTTATAGAAATTGTTTCGTTTGTTTAGAGAGAATTTCGAAGAGATGTCTACATCCGTTCAGATCCGCTGCGTTTCCAGGAATTTGGAACAGCTTCTTGAAGAACTTCCCATTTTCCTTCTGAGACTTGAAGAAATCACGATGGCATTTGATGACCGTTTTCATTGGAAAAATTTCAAATTTTGTTTGCAGTTGGCAATCTCACAAGTTGTAAGTAATGAATTTATAACAATCAAATTGCTTTACTATATATATACTGTTTAATTAATTATTTTCAGTGTCAAGCTGTTTACAACCTGCGAGAAGAACGAGAGCAATTGAACAAGTTCTTTACATCATTGTCGGAATTTGTGCAAAGGGATGAGTTTCATCAAATTTTAATAAACTTGGAGATACTTAAAGCACCTCAAAAGGAAACAACTAACGAAGCCAAGCCAAATGATAATTCAGAAGAAAACTCTAAAGCTACTAAAAGAGTTGAAGCTGAGGGAAATCTAATTTCAGATGTAATGAAGTTCAACAAAATAATGTTTACATGATGTTTCCACATAGAGGAAATTCTTATTTATTTATTAATTGCAGCTAAATCTAGTAAAAAATATATGCACCCCAAAAGAAGCAAAAGATAGCAAACTGTCTGAGAACTGTGGGAAAATATTGGAGAGTAGGGAAGAGGCTGACATGATTTTCGAAATTGCCCAACAAGGTAATAAGTTATATTATTAATAATTATTAATACATGAAAAGTTTGTTTGTTGTTCAAGTTGATTCCTTTTTGAATTAGATGGAGAATCAGTGGAAATTCCAGCGCATCGCGTCATTTTAGCAGCACGATGCGATTGGTTTCGCCGAGCTTTGTGTTCCGGAATGAAGGAATCTATACAAAAGTACACGTTATTTTTAGAAATATGTATATGCATATAATTTTGCTCATATGCAAATTTAATTCATGTAATTTGCAGGCGAATAGTGATCCACGACGTGGGGGCTTCAACATTCCAACTATTTCTCAATTACATTTACACAGGGATATTTAAAGAGGACGTGGGGATGGAGGTTCTGGCAGAACTTATCACCCTCGCAGATCGGTAACCTCTTATCTCCTTTGGAAAAATATATTTGCATTTTATATTTTTTTTTGTTAGATATGAGATGGACAATTTGAAATCATATTGCGAGCATGAACTAATCATCCTTCATTTGGATGCATCCTGTGTAATTTTCCTCCTAAATGTGGCTGAACAGTTCAATGCACAACATCTAAGGGTATTCTTTACTTTTTTCCACAAAGAATTTAAGGTAAATTCGTATACAAAAATGCATTTTTTTGTAGGATTCATGCATGGGCTTCATTTCTGCAAATCCAAAGATAATGGCTAAAAAAATGTATAACGAACTAACTCCAGAATTGCAAATGGGAGTTTATGATGTTACGGTGTGGTTAAAACCAAAGTAATTTACATTCAATTTCCATAAATATTATGCAAATTTTCAGCTACAGCAATGTCAATATTCTTTTCTTTTCTGTTTGCAGCAAAACTGTTCCCTGCCTGATCTCTCAGGCCCACGCTACATGTTGATCTCTGAGTCCCAATCAGAAGAACAAGATTCTTTATCTCTTCGTGCCAAACAACAAGAATTGGAGAGACAGCAAGAATTGGAGAAACAAGGGATACGTGCACCGCAACTCGGGGACAAATGCCCTTCCGCCGAAGGAAGGAAGAAACTTTAAATTTGCATTTTAACAAATCTCTCTTATCTTTTACATGTTTATTTGATAAAGTTCACAAGAAGCTTCTTTTCCATTTTTCTTTGCCATTTATCCTCCGCATCTTGACCAGTCCAGTTGTCTCGTCTTTATTCTCTCAAATTGGAATTCATTTTCCAATTTCATTCCACGGTAAGAAAGTAGCTTTTTAGTAATTCAAAGTTTATTTGTTAATTAAATCTGTTTCTTTTTTATATTGCAGATGCATTTCAAAACGCTTTCGTTCGTTTTATTTTTGGCACTTGGAGAGATTTCCAGCGTCCTGTGTTTCACTGGACCCATTTCTCAAGTGTCTGCTGTCGAGGTGACCCAATATCGTCATTCTGGGGAAGCTGGGGACGT
>JAQIXN010001278.1:0-20360 GCA_034698145.1 Proisotoma minuta | reverse complement strand
ATAGAAATTTTGCGAAAAATAGCACGGGTATGACATGTTTGATGTTTAGGTTAGGTTAAAAATAGTATATTTAGAGATATAAATCCCTGACTCGGGCTACATGAACACTGCTCTGAAGGTTTTTCATAATAATCAACTCGTATCCTTATTAATTCATCAAAGGCTAAAAGAACCGGTCACCAGTAAATTACATTTAAATTCAGTATTAATGTGATTGTAGTTAATCAACTGACAGATTGTAAATGCCAAATTAATTACAAGTCCAACAGGGCATCCTTAAGTATTACACGTAAGAGGCAGATGCAGAATGATGTTACTCAAAAATTTATTTTGCATGTCAAAAGATGAGCGTGAAATGTGGAAAATATGCAAAAGATGGGTAATGCCAAATTTTTGGGAGAAAGGCTTTTGTAAAGAAGTGTGAAGGCTGTAGGTTGCGTTGAATCGGATGGTGATAAAGGGTTAGTTAGGATATCATTATTTTCGAATTTGAGTTTGTTGGACTACTCGACTGGAGCCAGGGGAATATTATATAGAAGACAACTAAATAGAAGGCATCCCCTCCAGCCTTTCTCTGCCTACCATCAGAAAACAAGAGTCGGGGGTAGCTCTTAACCTGAGTGTAAACTACATGGCACAAATCCCTCTCCGTTCTGTCCAATTCCAGTTTGGTCACCCCCAATTCTGATTTTTTTTTACCTCCGAGCTCACCCTCCCAACTAACTAACTCTCGCTATGCACAACACCGTGGGAAAGAGAATCACCACAACATCCTTAACTGTTCAGTCCTTCTTAATGTTTAAGATTTCAACCTTTACCACCATCATCACCACTACTATACTAACTTACTACCTCTTTTACCAAGAGTCTTCACTCCATTTGGCATTCTTTCTTTCATCTCTGTTTCTTTTTAAAAAACACTAGCATCGGCCATGTTGCGTACTCTTATCCCATCTCATGATGATTAAGGAATCCTTCAAATATCCGAGATCATTTAACTTGTACTATTTAATCTCATTATAAGTATATGCTTACAATTTGCTTCCTTAATGTGTGAAACTTTTGATCTTTGTTTTACATTTATTTTCTCAACAAAGTGAATGTTGTTCTTACTTCCTGTGTCATCTTCTGTGTATTATTTAAAGGCTTAATCAAATCAAAGTCATTGTCAATTTTTAAAGAACTATTATCTGCATGTCCAAATCTTGTAATAAAAGTCTAAAAAAAAAGTTGAATGATGTAAGCATTTTAAGAGCAAAGTAGCATTAGATGAAGAAGGTAAAAGTAAAATTTTTGGTACTTACTCGCAATAGGCTTCTCCAATTCTATTCCCTTGAATACACCGAGCTCCATTTTTGCATGGGTTCGGGGAACAAGAAAGACCTGTAAAAAAGTTAATTCAATTTTAAAATACAAGTCACTGAAATAAATTCCAAAGGATCATCATCAGCTATTTATGTAATGTATGTATAAAAGACATTTAAAAGCCAAAAGTCAGCAGGATAACTGTATACATTAAGGAGCTAATTTAAAGGGGATCATAAATGACACAATGACTGCTGGTGCATGTTTCCCTTTGCATGTCCGTTGGCATAAAAAACCGGAAATCAGTTCCAACGTCCATTTACTTTTGACATGTCACCATCTGATTTAGTAACACAAGAACCGGATTTAGGGCATTTTTGGTTGAGGAGAGCTTTAAATCTCCCCTTCCGATGACTACAGGTGTCAAATAATCCGTTTACCCAAGCATTTAATTATTTCCTTTATATTTCATAAATAGATATGCTCCAAATAAAGTCAGTAGACAAGTGTAAAAATAATTCAAAGAATTTGTAATTTGAGATTTTGCGCAGCTTCTTGAAAGTCTACAACAATTCATACCACGAATTTGCGGTTTGCCAATAATTATTAAGAAACCTGACTCCTTATGAATATTATCTTGACCATAAAACTCCTTCAAGCCATTTAACCATGGTATGTTATCTAAATAGCCACAGACAGGCATAACAATAATATAACTTGGAATAATTTGCAAGTGGCTGTGTATGTGTATTATTTAAGACAGTTTTATTTTTAATGCAAAATTATCTAGTACATATATGATATATCTAACCATTTTATTATGGGATTAGTTGACATATGCATAAAATTATGCAGCCCTTTGCCCTGATTTCATTCTCCAGAGATTTGTCAATATAAATGATTCAATTTTCAGATCAACTCAACCGATCCCGATCCCACGGTCTCATTTACACTATCTTGCATTTGTATTTAAAATCCGATTTGGTGTCTGCAATTTGTCTGCAGCTATTTATTTATAAAATGTAATCAAATCAGTGATTTATTTTAAGCCCCAAATTCTGATAACTGAAAATGTTGGATCAAATTGCATGCATTCACTTGTAGTGTGACATTATCAGACAATGTATGTTTATTATGTGACGTCAAATGCATGAAATTTTATTATTATTAAGACGCCGATAAAAAGAAAGATGTATAAAATGTTCCCATTTTTAGTAATTTTGTATCAATTAATCAACCGTAAAATATCATGAATGCATTAGAAGAGACTGCAATAATCTTTTGAAATTTGATATATAAAGTTCCACATGAGCAAAGTTGTATTCATCTCTAATGTGGAGGATTATATTATTGAAGAAAATCCAAGGTCTCTGAATAAACATTCAAAGGCCTGGTGTCTGATGAAAATGAAAAGACAGCTGCAACCAAACCCGATACAGCTTGCAACGAACCGTTTTTTTAGGTCGTCGAAGGGAACCAAACAAGTCTCTTTGTGCCTTCCTTCAGTACAGAGTGAATAGACACTTGTGGCTTTTCAACATTTGAAAATTTTAACCAGCACGGTACATCATAGGATATGGCCGACTGGGCCTTGTAATAACAGCCTCTCTCTCTCTCTCTCTCTGCCTAGTTGGAATATCTTCATGCTCCCTTTCCAAGGGACAAAAAATGGAACATTGTACGTACATCTGTGGCCCTTGGCTCTCCTTATTCAAGGCTCCCACGACCCTTCCGAACTCCACTTTCAACATATGCACTGGAACATTCGCTTCATGACATGACCATCTACTGTAAATATATTTGTATCCTACAACCACCTCACAATATGCTATGAAAGTGAATACCGGGTTCTCTCCCCTACATGCACATTAGATTATGAATCGGGCAAAATTATTTACCCTCCCGTGTTTTCCTCACCGTGACATGAAATAGATCAAATCAACGGTCAACGGATGACGTTTTGCATTTGCCCAAATGAAACGATTACTATTTTTTTTTTAAATTTTCAAACAAATTGGAAATATTTTTTCTGATGACAAATGAGTATTAAATATTATTATTATTATATAATTTGGTTAAAGATTTGTATTATATGATTTACCTGAAACTGTATTAGTCCATCCAACAAGCAAAACTGCTAGTATAAGAAAATATTCACTACCGCATAGTTTATGCGGGATTTTAGCACTCATTTTTATTATTTGTTAGTGGTGAAAGCACTAAAACACCACTAATTATGAAAATAAATAAAAACAGCAGCAGAGCAAAATTTAGAAAACGTTTTCATTTTGCATGATGAAATGGGTAAAAGATTCCATTCCAAAGAGAATGATTGATTTGAGACGTTCACTCAACGATTTCCATGAAATGAGTCAAAACTCAAGTCAGTTTTGAGAGTTCCAGTTCCACTTTGTTTATATTTGGGACTCTATCAAATTGCAAACAAAACGAGAGATAAGTAATATCTATCTATTTATTAACAAACTTGACAAAACATTTTTACTTGAACATTCCACACTTTTATTCAAACATTAACTCCTTCTTCTATATAAATTCTGACTTGGAGTTATTTTTGATTACTTTTTGAAAGTAACCAATTATAAGGGGTCCATAATAATGTCAATTGTAGTGGACACTTGTGGACTCACATGTATTAGATATGTAAGTCCTCGTTCAACTTCCACTGGAATACTGGCCGTTAGCCCCTGAAAAAGAAATACATGATGCAGCCGGATAACAATGAATAGGCAAGCCACCCTAGTCTTTGCTCCTAACCAACTTTAAACTTGCATGAAACTTAACAAAGTGGTTGGACAGGGTATACCTAAATAATAATGGATCTCTTCTTCTTTACTCTCTGGTGGAGGTATAACTTGAGATTATCCCTTTGGCTTATTAGTCTCATAAGCTTTAGTCAGCTTATATTGTTGGATGATGATCAGAGAAGCTATTGCTATTTGCTATTGCTGGTTGCATCATTGGAGAAATTACATACAAGACATGGGATGAATGTGGATGCATGATGTATAGGTATAAAATCTTTTATGCATCGCTTTATTGTTTTCGTCAAGACTCCAAGATGTTGGCAGGGATTAGAGAGATTGAGACCGGTGGTTGGTGGTAGTGGTGCCAGAAGCAATAATACAGTATTTTAAAGCATTTTTGTTCCATGCCCTTTTGTGCCCTCCTCGATGGAGAAAATCCATGTTTAAACCACTTTTGATCTCAGGATCTCCATCTCGATGTTGACTTCGGTACCTTATTTATTTTGTCATGCTATAATTTAGTAAAGAAAGTTTTATAAATTGTATGTAATCAATTTCATGAAAAAACTGTCTCGTCAGTTAATAATGTTTAGCGAACTTGAAATATGAACTTTCTACTAATTGATAATTTGCTTGAAGAAAGCAGCAAACTAGACAAATTGGACAACAACAGTTTTCATGCACAGATTCCAGACTTTTGAAGATTATTCTTTTCGTGTCATACATCACGATTCACTCAAGTTGTTTATGTAATGGAGATGAGTTTATGAGAGTTTGCCGGAAGCGTTGATTTTGTCCTGATTAAAGGGGACAAATTGCTTACAAATAGAAAATTGCTTTGGGCAAACAGACATTTGACTATTAAATGAATTCTAGACAAGAACATTTTATTATTTATTTCATCTTTACACGTAAACATATCAATTTCTTTCTTTATGATTTGAAGGAGGTTGAGCATGCGGAACTCGTTTATTTGGGCATCACAAGGAGGAGTTTTGCTGATGAAGGCACAAATTGGTGAAAATCCTGGAAATGAGAGGGAAGCCTCAAGGGTCAGTGATTCGGAATAATTTGACTAGAATGAGAGTCATTAGAGTGAGGGATAATTTTTGGCTCGCTGGCTCTTTCTTTCACTACTTTCCAACTCTAATGATAATCTCTTTTTAACTCTTTCACGGGAACAAAGTCAAGAGCCAGAGGCAGACTCTGAATTACTAACAACCAACGTCCTTCCAGACACATTACACAAAGCAGAGGGAAAATATTTTATAAAGCCAACTTTCCACACGCCAAATTAAACACCAAAAATGACTCAAAACATTTCCCTAGCCATTTTGAACAAAACCCAACAAATAAATAAATAATAAACCTTTGAAACAAGTTTTTATTTACATACATATTTTCCTTCAATCAGTGAAAATGAATACGCTAAATTAACATTATTTAATTTCACAAATTGCATGCTTTCTCTTTTATTTTCATTTTAAAACTCAATCAAATTTTACAAATTACGATAATTACTTGCCATATTGACTAACATCATAATGAATTTTACAATTCTTAAAAAGAAATATTAACAAGAATGAGACAAAGTGTCTGAGTTTGAAATATGGGGAATGTTAAATTCTGGAGAAAGAGTTTGAAACA
The DNA here is from genome assembly GCA_034698145.1 of Proisotoma minuta. Classification (NCBI taxonomy): domain Eukaryota; kingdom Metazoa; phylum Arthropoda; class Collembola; order Entomobryomorpha; family Isotomidae; genus Proisotoma; species Proisotoma minuta. Next base: position 14,643 of record JAQIXN010001278.1, on the reverse strand, counting down.
AAAGACAGGCAAGCGTCGGATTGCTTTGTACTGTCTTAAAAAGATGTGACAAATAGGACGAGGTTGAAATGTCAGGCGGAGACACCGAAGAAGGAGACAACGAAGGAGTCGTCAAGTAGAAATCCGGTCCAGGATCGTCAGTTGTGTCATGTTGTGACGAAGCCGTGCTTTTCATGGGGGAATCATGAGATAACGCTTGACTTTGGTTCTGTCGCTTCCATTTCGTCCTATAAATAGTAATAATAATGTATAGTGTGAAAGCAAAGTTAAGAATATCAAATTGCCCCAGTAGTGTCTTTTCGAGTAACAAACAGAAAGAAAGAAATGCTTTTACCTCCGGTTTTGATACCTACAAAAGTAATAATAATTTATTTTTAATATGTTGGATTTTGACCAAATAAATGAATTAAACAAAAAATTTCACCATGTTTTGACTTGAGTCTCGGACAAGTTCAAAAGCTCTGCAACTTCGGATCTATCTGAAACGCTGAGATATTTTTGAATTTGGAATCGTCGTTCCAGAAATGCCAATTGAGAATGAGTGAATGCTGTTCTTCTTCGACGAGGCTTCTTCATACTATTCAAATCTTCTTCCAGACAAAAACTTTTTGAAAATTCCAAACTTCTATTCTCTCCCAATTTGATAATGTCGAGGTCAGTTCGGGCTTCGTGAATGAGGTCTTTGATAAGAAATGACTTTCCACTCATGACTGAGAAAATGGAAGATTAAAATGTTTGGTGGGGAAAGTGAGAAAGATGTTTGAGATTTGGGAGACTGAGTGAAAGTGAAATTGTTTAGAAGGAGAGAGGAAAAGTTATACAAATTGTTTGGTAAATGACATTTGGTGAGGAAAATGGAAATATTCATGAATGTAAATCTGTGCATTATTTTTGGTATTGCTTTCACTTAACCCGATGATGTTGGTTTTGGTAAACGTGGAGGTTAGTGAAATATTTTTAGGAAGCAAGCGCTGGGAAAAGTCTTCTCCGCCTTTCCCCACCACAAGAGCCATTCACGTCAATTGTGGAGGAAACATTATTAGGGAACAATCCTTCAGCCCTCCCATTAACTCAAAACGAATATGCAAACATTCTTTTCCATACAACAAGAGCCCTCAACACAATCCCTTGTTTCCGCTAACAAACTATTAGGAAATTCCAATGGAAAAGTCAAGTGTCTTCTTGTAAAACTGCGAGCAGAAAGAAATTGATGATTATTTTTCCTTCCAAAGGATCGACGAGTGCATGATTATTACAAGTTTTAGTAAATCATTGTTCTAAATTATTCAGAACTAATCAGAACAAAGCGTTCTCAACTTGAGAATCTCAAGCAAGTTGTCGTATTGGGGCATCTTGGAATATTGAGACAACTGCTCAAAGCTGTGTTTGATCATCAAACTTTGATGGAGAAAGTAGTGTTGTGTAAGTATATAAGCTGGAGGTGTGAACCCGGGACGTGCATTTCGGCTTCTGGAAACTACGCATAATATTATGGCCATACTCTTCCCATCTTTGCTTATTCGGAGAGCCCTTTGTCGATCACAAATTTTTGCTGCCGCGCCCTGCGCCATAAAATTACAAACAAAAAGTTTGATCACACTTCCTTCCTCTCGGACTGTTACTAGATTCCCTACCGGTTTTCAAAACTACTCTTCTCAAAAGGTACACAAGTTTGTTGATTGTTGTCATCTTGCAAGTCCTTTCTAAATTATTTACTATAGTTAAAAGGTAGATAACAACTTTACTTTCATTTTGTCTACGACATTTCCGAAAAATTTCAAGAGTAATATTTAAAAATGCGGACCTTTATATTGGTTATTTCGCTGTCAATTGTTGTAAGGGTGCTTTATATGAAAGTTGTTCTAAAAATCTAATAGCTATTTTCTTTTAATTAAGGCTACTGCGACGAAAACCAAAACTGTTGCAGAAATGGAGAAAGAACAAGTTGTACCGGATGTCATTGGTAAAAAATATTTATTAAATAAAGTTTAATGGATAAAAATAATAATCATCATCATATCTGAAGATACCGTTCCCAAGTCGGTGGCAGAGGTCACGTTTGATGGGCTAAAGGTGGATATGGGGAATATTTTAACTCCCACCCAAGTAAAAAATCCTCCTCAGGTCAAGTGGAATGCAGATCCCAACCAACTTTATCTTCTTTGCATGACTGGTACTCATAAGAATATATATGCATATTAATATAATATTTTATTCTGATAAATATAATGGACGCTTAAACTTTTCTGATCAGATCCGGATGCACCAAGTCGACAGGACCCAAAATTCCGTATTGACTTTTAAAAATTATCAAAACATTCATATATAATTATTTCGTTTTTACAATTTTTTTATGAATGCATTTTCAGGCGAATGGCAGCATTGGCTCGTAGGAAACATTAATGGGAATGATATTTCTGAAGGAGAAGTTCTGTCAGAGTTTATTAGCTCTGCACCTCCTCAAGGCACTGGACATCACCGATACATCTTTCTCATATACGAACAAGGAGGACAGTTGTCATTTGATGAGAAACGGTTGACTAACAAGTCAGGAGATCATCGTGGAAAGTTTTCCATTCGAAAATTTGCAAAGAAATACAAGTTGGGAGAGCCAATCGCTGGAAATTTCTACCAAGCAGAGTGGGACGAATACGTTCCCGAAGTTTACAAGAAATTGAGCGGATAAATTTCCATCTCTTCTTCTCTCTTTAAAAAGATCTATTAATTTAAGATATTAAAATATGGATGTAGATATATTAAATGCCAAGGATGATTAAATGAGTCACTATTCCATTAAAAGGAGAGTTCGCGTTGTGTTTATTATTGTTACTAATTGAAGAGTAGTAGAGTATTTTACAGATGAGCTTCATATTTTGAGGGAGATAAATAGCCAGATAATAAGAGAAAAAGAGGAAGGAATGAGAAAGAAAAGAAAGAAGAGGAAAACGATGGAAAGAAAGTAGGAAAGATGAAAACAATTTGTTGAAAGGGGGGTTTACATTTTGGTAAATTAACGTCTGCCCCAACCTCCTCCTCCCATGGCAGAACTTCCAGCGGCCATGCCCCCTCCGAACTGGTTTCCATTGTACCCAGCATTATGCCCGCTGGCGCCAGCGGCCTGTGCATATTGTCCTGCATTGACGGCCCCCATCGAGCCCTGACTCCCTTGTGCAGCTTGTAGAGCGTTGGAGTTACCGAATGCACCAGAGGACTAAAAATATTAGGATATTATAATTTCAGGGACCTACTTTTTGTAGAATCATTTAATAATTACCCCTTGGGCGCCCATAGATCCTTGGCTGGTATCAAACGCGTTTGAGCTGCCAAACTTTTCATCGTAATTAGTTGACGAACCAGTTTTGCTTCCATAAACGTTGCTAGCCCCTGCATTTCTAGACCCCTGGGCCCCAAAGGCTCCTTGGTTTTGAGCTCCATATTGCTGGTTCGCTGCGTTCAGCATAGACCCTTGGCTTCCTTGGGCCCCCATAGCGTTCAAATTAGAACCTCCGGCAGCTCCAAACTGAGAAGCTCCTTGATCGTACCCAGCAGCTGAAGCCCCCCCATATCCAGCGGCCATGCCTTGTTGTGCTCCATAGCCCCCGTAACCTGGCGCATAGCCCCCTGGAGCTCCCCATCCATTTCCATACCCGCCTCCATAACCTCCAGGAGCTCCATATCCACCCCCATATCCTGGTTGGCCGTAACCTTTATGTCATGAATCGTATGTTTCAGTCTTGTATCATTTGCATGGGTTATACATATGTCATTTTTCTGACCTCCTCCCATCCCAGAAGCTCCAGCAGCCGCAGCAGCTCCTGCCCCCCCGCCAAAACCGCCTCCACCGGCCGCGGCTGCTGCAGCCCCAGCACCAGCACCCCCCATTGGTCCACCCCACTGTGGCTTTGAAACCGCGACGCCGAAGAGAGCGAACAAAGCAATCCACTTCATGTTTTGTGGCTAGCCTTTATACATAAGAATTTGTTAGTATATATTTCTAAGGGGGGGCATATAATGTTGCTTACTTTTAGTTTGCAGGAAGTTTTGGAGATTGAATGAGTTGCTGAAAGAGCAGATAAAATCGAACGGATGACGGTCCATGACTTGGCGTTGCTTTTTATATCACGGGGCTTTTTTTTAATTGCTCCATAAAACTTTCAAAAAAAATCCATTTCATACCGAATTGAGAAATTTTAAAACAATGAAGAATATAGTGTGTGTAATTTCCATTTTGTTATGTGAATAGGACATAAAAACCATAAAAATGAATTGATTTCATAACCTGTAAATTATAAAACATTGAAATTCCATGCGTTTGGGCATTTTATAATACCATATTACGTATTTGGTTAACGTCTACGTGTTCTTTGGCCAAGAGAACAACCTTCTTCTCGGTTTAAGGAACAATGGGCGACGCTCCAATAATTATACTTAATTGTTACACAATGTATCCACTATCTTACATAATTATTATGTCCAATAACCCAAAATGAAGTTGCAATATATGAAATTGCATAATAATGCAATGCAGCAAAATCATGCGTTCCCAGTTTTTCAATAATTTTTAATGAAGAGTCACAAGCTACTGCAAAATTACTAAAATTAGAAGGAAAAATAATGCCCCCAAAAAAGAAATGATATGAGATTTGGACCCTCGTCAGCCGTTGACCTGTCTAATATTGACCTAAATGAAGGACATTATTATTGCGACAAGAGCGATTCTTGAGATGCCCCACTAGAGAAATATGTGTCATTCCTCCAATAAAACACAATAACAAATTTTCTCAGGAAGGAGGAGGATTTTTATCTAATAATAATTAATTTATCATCATTCTCCACAAACAACTTGGGGTGATCATGTCATGTCCATTCAGGTAAGTTTTGTCACCTTCCTTGTCCCATTGTGCTTTGATTTTGTAGATAAAGCAATACAAAGTACAATGAGTCATTTTTGTCTGAAAAACATCTGTTGATGAATTTGATCTTTGATCGTCAGTTAACCTTGCGTAATTAAGACGGGATTATTGAGATTATTGATTTGTGATGCAATTATTGATTGATGTCTTGCATTTTCTTTTTGTCGCAGATAATCAGGGGATAATAAAAGGCAGGGTGTATCATTATTATTATTATGGAGGACTGTGCCTCTTCTGGGGACGACAAGGTGCCAAAAATGGAGGAGGGTGTGAAATCTGAGCTTGGTTCTAGTTCCAGCAATACTGAGGTGCCATTTCCAGAGATAACTGCAATAGAGGAAGAAGACTTTATCATTTTCCACTGTGTGTCATATTTGGGTGCTGCTAAAATTCATGTACGAAGAAGTTTTAATAATACTAATAATTATTTTATTGTAAAAATATTTATAATAATGTGCCATTGTTAATGTTAAGAAATTGCTTGTGACCTTGCAGGAAGCAAATAATGAAGGGGAAATACAGAAAATCATAACTTTTTTAAATGAACAATCCAAGGACGTAATCCAGGTTTCTGTTTCTGTGCCCTTCTACTCAGATGGAGATGTGGTTGTCTATGAAGAAGATAACCAATTGGAAATCTCTAGATTTAAAATAAATCAAATTATATTTTTTGCAAGAGGTGGAAATACGTCAAAGGAAGATGCGCCTTGTTTTGCATTCACTTGCAGTCACGGAAAAACCGTTCAAGAAGCAATTTTCCAATGTCATGCTTTTCGTTGTGATGTTCCGGAAGCTGTAAGACTAATATATTTTTTGCATTTAAAAAAAATAAACTAAACTAAAATTTCATATAATACCAAAGGTGGGGCGTGTTTACAACAGCTTTGCAACTGCTTTCTCGGGTCCTCCAAAATATGTACAAGAAAAACTGGTTGCCGGTGAAAATTCAGCAATAGAAACAATTGATCCAAGCAATAATTCAGCGTCAATGGATGTTCATGAATATACTACATTTGAAGTTTCTTTAGAGTTTAAAGAAGACGATGGAAAAGTATGTCCAAAAATTGTTCAACCTATATTATAATCTATAATGTTTCTATTTTAATCTCAGGGGAATTATCATTCCGTACCAAGAGACAAGGGATATTTTAAATTAAAGAGCTTATTATCAAAGCAGATTGTTCTAACGGTACAACAAGTTGCTGATGATTCTTGTAAAGAATTGATTGTGGAAAGATGTTTTGGACTATTATTATCTCCGGGAAGACATGTACGACATTCAGATATGCAGCTGGTTGAAATGTTATCATGGTCTATTGGATCCGCTGGAGTTGACAGAAAATCCTATGTTGTTACGGGCCAATGGGACTGCGCTGACCCTGCATTTGAATCTTTGAATCAAGAAACTGCAAAAGAGTCTTACATTTTTCTGACTGTTGCAGTTGATTTGGTCATCAAAGGAATTCAAGAACCCATCCGTTTTGCAATTGAAACAAAAGCAAAAATATATCCAACTGCAGAAAGATTCTGGATACTTACAAGAAAGCATCATGTCACCCAACAATTTGGACTTACTTTCCAAAGGGTAATTTACAAAACTATAATTTTGTATCGTTTTTAGATGCATTTTAATATTTTTTTTAAATTATTAGATCCAAGGGAGTACAAAAGGTTCTGTAGTGTATAATGTTGTGGACTGCAGACCTTTAGGGGAAGTGGACAAGAACAAAATTAACTTTAATTTGAACTTTACATCATTTATAAGATCTTCAAGTATTGGATCTATTGAACTTGAAACTCCAACCAAAGATGATGAAGATTCTGGTATTTTTTTCAATTACAATTGTTGTATATTTTCAATTTGGTCATAACCCTTACATATAATATAATACTCTACACAGATGAAGACGAGCCTCTTCAAAGTGGGGTTGGCGAGATATCCAAAGATTGCTCGGATGAACAAATTGCAGCTTGGAGTGACATTCTCAATATTTGGCCAGTTGATGTACCTACAAGGCCAAAGCAACTTGCACCACTTGTACGAGCAGGAATTCCAGACGCAATGAGGAGTAATATGTGGATGCGACTTGCAAATTTTAATGATGAATCTGAAATGTTTGAACTTTACAAAAATTTAATGGCAAAAGAATTTCAAAATGATGATGTAATCTTGAGAGATATCTCGAGAACTTTTCCTGCCAATGATTACTTTAAAGAATCAGGGAAGGGTCAAGAATTGCTATTCAAGATACTAAGAGCTTATGCAATCTATGATGAGGAAGTTGGATACTGTCAAGGAATCAGTTTCATTGGTGCCGCATTGCTGCTTCAAATGCCTGAAGAGCAAGCATTTTGTTTACTGGTGAAAATAATGTTTGACTATGGATTTCGAGATTTATATCGTGATGGATTTGACAATCTTCACATGTGTCTTTACCAGTTGGACAAGCTTATCCAGGTATGAATAAAATTTATTAGCATTTTAAAAATAAATTATCCCTTATTTAAAAAAATATAGGATCAAATTCCAGAACTGCATTCCCATTTTCAAGAGCTTGGTATTGAATCTCACAGTACGTTGTCCATAATTTGTTTGTTTTTTTTGCCCTAAATGAATGGATTTTTAAAAATTTCGTATTATACAGTGTACGCTAGTCAATTTTTCTTGACTTGTTTTTGTGCAAAATTTCCGGTAAGTAAACTTTTTGGCAAAAATTAACAAAAAAATGTAATCTAATTGAATATTTATTCTTGCAGGTCACCTTCGTTTTCCGTATTATTGACATGCTATTGTTGGAGGGATTTAAAGTTATGTTTCAGATTGCAATTGCTCTGCTAGCAGTAAGTTGCTCTTATTACTTATCTTTATCATAAAAACATTTATTTTTTTTACAGATTTCCCGTAAAGATCTGCTAGTTCTGGATTTTGAAGGAATATTAAAATACTTCCGTGTCAGCTTACCAAAAAAGTATAGAAATCCAGAAAACACAAATTTTCTTATTCGCAACGCATGTGGTGTCAAAGTAAAGAGACTAAAGCGATACCGCAAAGAATATTTGGCTGTAAAGGAACAGGAAAGAAATTATGTGGATCCAGTTATTAGACTGCAAAGCGAAAATAAAAAACTGATGGACGACGTTATGCGTTATGAATATACTGTAACAAATTTAGTTCTTGCCAAAACATCTGCTGAAGAAAAATGTTTACAATTAGAAGATGAGCTTAATCGAACAAAAGTATCTTTAAAAGAAAAAGAGGAAATTAACTCCCAATTAGAAGAAGAGACCAATTCGGTACCTAAATAGAAAATAATAATAATAATTTGCAGATAAATGTTTTACAGAGAACTTTGTTTTAGGTCAAAGAACTATTTCAAAGGGAAATGAAGCAATACGACACTGAAGGAGAAAAGAAAGATAATATAATTTGTGAATATAAACAGGTATTATAATATTTATATTTGACATTAGTTTACTTGAAACTTTGACAATAATAGTTATTATTATTTTAAATAGATTTGTACCAAACTGAGTTCTCAGCTTGAAGTTGAACAAAAGCTTTCTAGAGAAAGAATGAACTTTTTTCAGGCGAATCTATGCCCACAGTGCTTTCAATTTGTAACCACTGCCATCAACATTGCTTCAAGTGGGAAAGCTTCAAATGGGGATTCTGGCGATACAATTGGAGACAGACCTATTGAAGATATAGTGAAACCATTAGAAAACGAGCTTGCAAAAACAAAAATTGCTCTAGCTGAATCTGAAAGCAGAAATGACGAGAACACACACAAGTTGCAAATTGCTTTGGCTGAACTGGAAGCTTATAGAAATAATAGTTCTTCAAATAGTAGTTCAACTTGGTTATGGAAGAATCTCTCTTTTTCCAAAGACCACAAGAAAGTTAGTCATTCCACAAGTAACAGTAGTCTTCCTTCCTCCGATGAGTCTGCAATGCAATATTCCATGCCCCCAGTGATTCCAACAAATTATACCAAAAAGTAACGCCGCTGTGAATGTTTGAAATATTTATGATTCCGTCCATGATTTTAAGGTCATAGTTTTCATATTCGGAATAGACTCTCTATAATACATATATACAACAGTACCAATAGAATTAGAAGCAATATTCGTACAAGACTTTAATAATGTGTCATGATTTATATTTTACGTATTGATTGATTATTAATAAATTTATTTATTTAAAAAAAACTTATCATGACAAACTGTTTTTTTTTATTATTATTATAAGAGAAAGAGAACGTCCCTCAGCTCTCTATACCATAAAATTAGGACTCCATTTTCTTTTAATAAAGATAATGTTTTACCAATAGTTTGACACATATTCTTCGAGCATTGCTTAATAAACTGAATCTGCTAATGATTTCAGAATTTGACTCAATTAATTGAATTCCATGAATCTTCCAACAACAATTGTAAACAAAAGTTAAAAGCTTTTTATGATACAATCTTTTACAAAAATAGAACTTGAATTAGAGCGGACAAAGAAATGTATCGCTAATATCACTACTATTCGAGACAAAGCCAATTCAATTGAATATTTTTTCATGCATCCAGGTTATCAAATTATCATCATTTCATTGAAATGAGAACATTATATTATTACATTGTTGTAATTGTATTCAAGTTTGCTGAGACTCATTTTATCAAATTTTCGAGTTCAAAATTTATTTATATATTGTATTTGAAACTTTGAACCATATAGAAATATGAGAGGAGCTGTAAAAAATTATCGTAAAAAATATACGTTGTACTCTCTGCAGTAAAGCTCAAAATTCCACCAATCTCCACTTGAGAAAAAAATGAGATTTTATCAATATCACCTCTCAAAAGCTTCCGTCAAATCGTCTTCAGCAGAGTTTAAAAATCAATTCAACCATCTTGGAATTCGAATCTCTCATGAATTTCAAATTTTTAGTTAGCCTTGTCTTTTACATATTCTTTAAAAATTTACACAACAAATGCCATCCATAAACTCCGTCGAATGAATTATATATATTATGCTATCCACGTGAAAAATATTGCATACGACATATGACGATTTACAAGTCAAGTAATGCTTTATTTTTAAAATGTTTATAAGCTTGTTTTATAAAATAAAATTGATTCGCTGATTTTGCTATTGAAAGAAAGCAAGATGAGACTGTCTCACCTCACCCACCGATAATTGACAAGTTCAACTAAAGAAATTAAAACAACTAAGCATTTATACATAGATAGACTGGGTTGGTATTTAAAAATTTCCATGAACAGATAAATGCTTTGATTGTAAGTAAGTATCAAAGTAGAGAACCAATGATATTATTTAAATCTCAATTTTTATGTGGTCGTTGATTTCATGCTTATTTTTTGTTTATTATTGTGAACATTAAACCTGGAGTAAGTTGAAAAGGAATAAAATATTGAGCAATACGTACATTGAGACTGTAGCTCTCTTGGGAAAGAAACTAGAAATATTTTAATGCACAAAGATATTACTTTTATGTCGTCTCAGAGCTGTAGTAGAAAAATTATTCTCAAATTTCGATATCTTTAAACATATTCAGCACTTTTATCCTTTGCTACTGAAATCACACGCCAAATAAAGTCGGAATGCAATTTATGATCCGTGTATTGGAAGTTCCAATTTGGAACCACACAGATTCAGCAATGCAATAACCTAAGCCACATTGCAACTTCTTAGCCCATAGACAATGATAGTTAAGCATACTTGGTTAATAATAATATGAAATGTGTCGCCACGAGGAAAAAAATATAATTTATATCCCGTATCACAGATATCTACGCACATTTTTAAAGCTAATGACTTCATACAAGACGAAGGTCGGGGATTTATACGAAATTTTCTGGGATCAATTTTATTTTAATTAAAGTGAGATGGGATGAAATATGAAATGAATGAATGAATGAATGACTTTAGGACGTATTTTTTTTACTGGAAAACATTAGGCGTAGTAAATAATCGAGAGGCACATAGAATTTGGAGAATGTCTGTAATATATTGGTGAACTGATTTTGAGACAGGATGTAGTATTTTGATAAGGCATTATTTTATTATTATACCGTGTCACTGGTTTACTGTCATTTTTTGCTAAAGCCTTCTGATGATCACGAGTCAGTCATATGAAAAATGGGTGATTTAAAAATATAAATGTATGAAAACTTTCCAAATTGCATATATACGCAATTAATTGTGACATAATTTCATAACTATTAATAAGTTTAGCTGAAGTAGGTATATACTAATGAAAGTGTGCTCTGAAAGTTTTAGGATATGTATTATTGCATTTTTTTCTTGTGCACATCCTAAGATGAGTAATTAATTACGATATGTGTTCAAAGATCGTTTTATTTCGACACTATTAATTATTACTACAGTTCAAATGAGAAGATATTTATGTTGAATCAAGTAGTTAGTTGAGAGACCGTAGATCAAGAGACGAGACGAAATCTGCCAAAGTGAAATCAAAGACAGGAGAGTCTGGAGATAGGTCGCATTACTCCATTTAAAATATTGTAAACATATATAAAAGAATCAATTCCAGACAAACTGTGATGTGCCATCGATTAGAGAGCCCAGGTCACGAAAATTCAGACTGTTTAGACTGAAAAACGATGACCCTATGTTCTATGTATTTACATTGCTAAAACAGCACAACAAAGTTAAAAAGGGACTATGAACAAATGTCGAAAAAGAGCCGATAAGGAACATTTAATGTCCTTCTCCCGTTTCATGCGAATTAAGATGAAAAGCGATTTTTTAAATTAATTATTTCATTAATGATGTAACCACTTGTTGAGTTAACACTGCAAAATCTTGCGAACTTTAACTTTCTCAAGATAAGAAATTACATTACCAACACTTGATACAGCATATGTAAAATTTGCATTAAACAAAAAGCGTTACGCTATAGTTTATAATGGGCATAACTAATAGATGTAAATATATAATATGTTCATAGGTAGTGTCAAGTTGTTCTTTGAAAGTAATAGCCATGCTGAAATTCTTCATCTACTATATAATCAAGTTCCCATATTACATGGAATAAGGCGAACTGAGGCTGAGTGAAAAAAGAGCTACTGGAAGTTTGCTGGAGCGAATGAGCAGCCAAAGTCACACTCTAGAATGTCTCATTTTCTCACTCACTTTCAGACCTCGATCCGTGTAACTAGCTGCACATTAGCCACAGACAAAGGTGAAACGCTTAATTTTATCTATTATTTGTGTGCCCCTGGACTTAAACAATCACAATTTGTTTTATACACAATAATTTTATTTGCAAGAAAATCCTCAGAGACAATTGATAATAATAGCTGCTGGTTATTGTTAAAGGCCGCTCTTTTCTTTGATGGAACTCTATTGTGCGTATCTGCCTTTTAAATTAAGAAGACGAATAATGAAACTGGATTTAAGATAAAAGAATTTGTGGACAAAGGAAGCTAAAGATGGGAATCCGTGAAACCACTTGTTGGGGAAAGTTGCTACTCCTCGCCCTTCTTACGCTCTACCCCAAATCGAATTGCTTGATAACTGGCTCCAGTCAACTGGAGAAAGCAGATTCTCCTAAATGGAAGTACAATCATTTCAATTTTCATCCAGACTATTGGACAAAATTGCAGGAGGCTATCAAATACGCTAAATGTGTGGTAAGTTCACTCTAAGTGTATTTATTTTGCTTTCACCTGACCATGTAACTCTATACATTCATTAATAAAAGTTGACTTTAATAGCCAAAAATTGCCCAACACCTCTCAAACTACATAATATCTAAATTTAGAATCGTCTGCCAACTTTTTGCTGCTGTTTGCTTGACTTTTACTTTTCTTAAACTTTCACCTTTTCCTAAAGGCAAAAGTTTAGCAATCAATGTTGAATGTGGTGTCAAGAGAATTAAAAGAGATATTTTGTCCACCTACAATTTTATTAGACAAAGTAAAATCTTTTGCATATAAAGACACCAGAATAAAAAATATTTTTTAAAGCATATGATCCATTAAGTACTGACAAAATTAAAAAAAAAACACCTTATCGACGGATTTTGACAATTGTGAAAAATTAGTGTTACGGATTTATTTGCAAGTTTAGGTGAAAAGCAATTATGTAATATATAGGTAGCCATAAATGTCTAGAATATATATAAAAATAACAAATTTTGCTAATAACTTGTACAAAACTCTCTCATATAGCCGCTTCAATTTCAAGTACCCTTAACTTGTATTCTATTGGCTAGTAAAAAAAGAATGAAGCTCGAGGATTGACTTATAAGATGCTTGAGATAAATACGTAAATATAATCATGTCTCATACTAATAGGATAAAGTTAGTTTATTCGAGAGAGCTCATAAATAAAGTAAAAGTGGATACCAAGTTTCCCCAAAGGAGAGAAAGCAACCAAATCCGTCCACTTAGTTATTTAGCCTCAAATTTAAACTCCCATCCTAATCAAATCGGTACACATTTAGATAACGAGATTGGACTCTTATAAATTATATAAAATCTGAGAGAAAAGTGACTTGTCTTGATGATCCAACTTTGGACATGTTGTCTGATTCTGAGATGTAAAAGTATACATACTAAATTATTCACAAAAGAACCACTTTCTGTAGCGTACGAGCCAAACCAAGGAACATTTCCTTTGCGGCTATCCAAGTAAATGTTAGTTAAAAGTCAATCTCATCCTTCCCACGCAAAGTAAACACCATGAAACCATTGTTGTTTACAGGATTCCCTCAATATAATGTTCAAAGGATTTAATTTGATCCCTTTTAAGCTTCTTCATTAGTGCCTCAGCTTAGTGCACTATGACGGAAGGCAATAATTGTGTATCCTACTCAAGGTCAATAGGTGGATAAACTAATTTTTCAATAGTGAACTTATTCTACTTATACTCAATGTAAAAGTGAAAGTAAGTAGATCTAAACTTTTGCTGTGATGTAAAACTTGATGAATTGCAGTAAGAGAACCCAATAGCCCCAAAATACTCATTCACGTCACGCAATTAAATCCAACATCAATCAGAATACAGACAGATGAGTATACCCATGGGGCGTTATAATGTCTCCAAGTTGTATCCGAAGAACAAAGTGTTTTTCGGCTCTTTTACTGTTTGCTTAAGAACAACAATTTATTCACGCTCCACCAAGTCCCCAGTTCGTTTGAACTGGATTATCTAGTAATTTCTAGATGAGTTAAATATATTCAAGCCTATTTATCAATGTAACCTGCAAGTGCTTCCTGGCTAGGCTAGTTAACAATATAATGCTTTCTCTTTCCATTACTTTACTTTTATTTTATAATTTATTTACAAATTGAGATTTAAAAAAATGAAAAAATTAATAATAACATATCCAATATATTTACAAGGATAATGCACATTTATTTCTTTTTCAGGAAAATGAAGTACTACCATCATTGGACGATCTTAGTTTAATTATGAAACCTGCATCATGTCGAAAAGAGCCTCTTCATCAAACTCAGCATTGCAAAGAATGCACAGAGGTCAGTATTTTTTACTTTTGTAATTCTGCATATTAAAAAAAATATTATTAAAAAAGAAAAGAAAATAACATCGGCAACAACAATTTACAGAACACAATAAGTGCGCAATTTGATTCTTTAAAGAGAGATGCCATACAGATAAGTACCTAGGTATGTAACGGGCGAGAGTTCCACGAGCATAATAAATATAATTTGATGAAAATTCAAGCATGAA
>JAQIXN010001277.1:0-20378 GCA_034698145.1 Proisotoma minuta | reverse complement strand
TAATTTTTTGGAGTCTTAAGTTATAGCGATGTAATTAAAGTAAGGTCAAGAAAGTTAAGTTTGTTAAGTTAAATTACACGTTTAAAGCTTAGCATCTCCGTTGAAATGGCGAGCTATTTCCAACGTTTACAACGTTTTATTAATTAATGATCTTGTCACCAATTAAATTTGTTTACTGATAACCTAACATGCCATTAAAGAATCGCAACGTTTTTTTTTTCTAATCCACTACTTTGCTTACCCGTTTTGTCTCAATACACAAATATGTATACTAAAAGTTTATTTAAATTTAAAACAAAATGTATTTAAAAGACGATAAAGATAAAGCACTGCGCAGTTAAATTTTGTCAAATTTTTGAATGACCTAACAACGTTTTTTGTTATTTAATAAAACCACTTAGTTATCTCTTTGTTTCAACTAATGAGGTTTGGTTTAAAGATGTGTGTTACAGTTCTTTAGTAAACAATCTGCTACAAAATTTATGATTTTGTGCAACATTTCCTTTGTTCGTTTGATACGCTCACTCAATCTATTTTTTATCACTTTATTCCAATATTCGATAAATTAAAACCAAATAAATAAAGGAAGTAAATTATGTTTTATGTACTACTGGTGGATTGTACTTTTACAGAATGCAATTCCTGAATAAATTTGGTATGTATATAGCTTCTGCATATGGTACGGAAACTTGTAAACTGCTTAATGACTCCACATCCCAAAACCACTTACATGTTTATTGATTGTTTGTGACTAATAATCCACCAAACCCTTGGGTACCGTTGGTTGGCTGATTGAGACAGATTTGGACCCCTGATTGTGTTTTATTAATCCATCACATCGTCCCTCTTTTTTGTTAATAATGTTCAAGGGTGGGTCCATTTAGATAGATCATCTGCTCTACATGAAATACTACGTTCCCGTCGTCATTATTCTGCTGCTTTAATTCATATGAAACCAAATCGAAAACTATGTATTTATAGTGAGTTTGTCCAACTTAAACTTGCTAACTTGTCGAAACTATTATTAGAAAAAAAGTGCATGAAAATTCTGAAATATCCAAAAATCATAAAAATAATATCTTGGGAACAGAGCTCCAAAATTTTCACAACATTTCACAAGGAGCTAACTAACAACCATTCTTCTTATTATTTTACGCACTCGTTGTTACTTATTTCACACTACTGCAGCAGATTTAACTAAGGAACAACTTCTGAGCTTGCCGTCTACTTTTCTACTGTTCAACGACAAGTTGAAATCCACTCTTTTTTGTTATGAACAGGATGGATGTGTATGCCGAGATCTACCCCTAGCAATGATCTTGGTTACTTGCAGGCAATATAAAATATATAAGCCAAAGCAACCCTCTTCCATTGCCCAAACCAACCTTTTCTCAGCCCCAATGCAGCATTAATGTGTCTTTCACAATATAGGAGTCCAATTTCGGAAAATTTCTGGATAGCCCATAAACAAAAATTAGTTTCAGTATATGTATAAAGCCAATATGGGAATTGGTGAATAATTTTTCATGATTGGAAGAATGGGGAAAATGATACGGGTATTCTGGACAAAGTTTTTGCATCGAGACGAGATTATGGACACTCCTTGTGAAACAAATATTTGAAACTTTTCTCTACCCTTATATCGTAAAGTTGCTCCATATATGCATTAGTTGTTGGGTTTCTTATATAATGGAGAACGGACCTCTTCAAAGGTAGACGAGGGTGAATTTTCTCATTCATGTTTTCGTTTGCCGACTCCCCCACTTTCATGGGCTTTCTTGTAGTTCACTTTTTTTCTCTGTTTATGGAAAGCCTTTGAAGGGCCCACTTGCACCCTGCTGACCCAAACAAACATTTAGGATGACATTTTGGATAAAAAAATCAGTGCTTGTGGTAATAGTTGGCATTTGCAAGTTTTCTAGATATTATGATGTTGATGTTGGCCTTCAAATTATAGTTTTATTGTCCTGCATTATTTGATAGACGAAGCAACTCTCCCGCAGCCACTTCTTTATTTATCTTGTTCAATTTTCTCAATTCAAGAAGTAGAAACTGGAATGAGAAAAGTCTTATTACAAGTAGCATCATGCAGTAGTCTCTATTCAACGCTATACAAATAAATCCTGTTTTTGGTCTTTCAAAATCTTTACAATGTCCATCCATCTCAGTGAATAAACAGTGCTCAAAAAGATATATGTAAGAAAGAAATCAGAAATTTACCAACTTGAGAACCTTTTCAAACATGTTTATACTTTTCCGATGGAAATTCAACCTTCCCATATGTTTTCTGAAACAAAATCCATACTTATTATGGGGTGAAGCACCATATTGTTTATGCTCTGTCTGTCTGCTTGCGCCATAACTCTCGAACGCTTTGACATAGCGGGGAACATCTTCTTGAGGCCCTTCCTCAGGTCAAGTTCAAAGATGGGCCCTGTAGGTCAAGACCTTTAAGGTCAGAAGTCACAGTGCCCCTAAAACGCAGATGGTAACAGGGGTGAAGTGCGATATTGCTTAAAAGGTGAACACAGGCCCTTTCAAATCAAAATTACTCAATTGTATTCAATTATCTTTTTAACTGGCCTTCAAAATTAGGCGTAAATGCACCAAAAGTTCGGAACTAAGTGCCTTTACCTAAACTACTTTGAAGAATTCATCTCAAATTCGAATTTGCATGATAAATTGAGGGTGATTATCAATCAACGTCCATCCATGTTATGCAGTTTAGCCAAATATGCAACTTATTACACTAGTTCCTCAGATAATGGTAAACGTCAAATCCAAAAATTTGGATTATAAACTAAACAAAAGATAATTGGGGGTCATTGTTGGCTGTACGTCGTACAGTGTACGACAGCGTGCAGTCGTTCGAATTCGTGAAATTCGACAAGCGGTCACTTCGCCCCATCGTTACGTTCGTTTACAACATTGTATAAGTATTCAGTGGCAAGCCGACAGCAATTCTGAGACTGAGATACTTTACTTCGAATTTCCGAATAACTTTGCTTGTCTTCTCAGCACTTTAATAAAAACAGAATGCAAAATTTGAAGGCGTATCACTAGCAACTCTGAATATAAGTTGGCATAAGTTGCCAGCGTTAGAACAACAAGGGGAAAAAATAATGATATAAATTGAGATAAATTCTACCTTGGCAAGTTAGGATTAGAAGGGAGGATAATGTTTAAATTTCATGCTAAAGCTATAAAGTTGAAAAATTTAAATCACACCCCCTTACAGCCCTTACAGGGGGTGGGGCCAATGGAAACTAATGAAGTATTAATATAGTGACCACATGACCTCACCTGTCCTCTTAAGGAAAGTGACTCAAATATAATAGCTTTTGTCTCATGTCTCATTCTAGCTAAAGTGTAGGAGAAAATCTTAATTTGCTTTGCATGGCATTAATTGCTCAGAATGCTCAAAATCATTTGTCATTGTCAAAAGAAAAGTAAAAGTAAGCTGATTTGACCAATGTCATCTAAACAGATAAAAATCTGTGATGCTATCAAGTCAAGTTTATATTTTTTCTTGGCTTTAACAACATGAGAATCAGATTCTCATGATGAGATTTTACTGTCATTTAAGTCCAGAAAAGTCGTTTTCTCTTTTTCATTAGTTTCCAGTTGCATTAAGCACTGGTTTAAAATAGTGGCCAGGCGTTGATGAAAAACATACAAATTAGAACGACGTTTTTTTATACTATCAAAGTTTTATTCGTGCGGAGAGTAACGTTTTAGTTTAAACACAGCTTCATATATGTTATCGTATCTATCTACATTTAGGGTTTATGTGAGATTAAAACTAGGAAACCACAATTTTCTTTCCTCTCTCACTTTCACATGCACGTTGTTTGTGGTTTGCAATGGATTCGTAATTTTAAAATTGAACCTATTTTTACTTCATGTCAACGATATGCTTTGCGGCTACAAAGATGTGGTTTCTACTGTGGCAATGATAAAAAGGATGAATGATTGAAAAAATGAAAGCAATGATGGATGGCCAAGTTAAACTCGGATGCACTGACTAATTGCCGTATAAAGTAAACACCTTATAGTCTCTTCAAATGAATGTATGCCTATGCCAATGCCACATAGGGAAGATTAAAAAAATTCCCACAGAATAACATTCTACATATATATATATATACCGGAAATAAGAAAAAAACGTTTATGAAAACATGTAAAAATAAAACCCATGTTCTCCAAGACATGAAATTGATTTAAGAAATTTTTTGGAATTTTATTTCAAATTATAAAATAATGGTTTTGTTTGTTTAATTTGCAGAGAGAAATCCAAAGAACGAGAGTTTGTGGCAAATTTTGTCGCAAGAACGGCCAACACCAGTGGAGAACGTCTTGCAAATTGGCTACAACCAGAGTCATTTGTCGACCCACAAAAATGCGAGGTAACCTAATGTTTAATTACTGTAATAAACATATCATTTGGTATGCATGTACCTCAATGGTTATTATTACATCACTGAATTTACAACATTTTAATAACCTCGTAGTAACCTTGTTCGGTTAAAATAATTAGGTGGTCAATGAAAACTAATATGAAACCAAAAACAATTATGTATCTTTGGGTGATCAAATACCGTTGATTTCAAAGATTTTATGTGGCTTGTACAAACGAGACATGGCATTGCTGTGATATTTGTAACTATTATATGTGTCTCAGTAATAATAAAAACTGTATTGGTTTTACTTTTTTAGATTATAATTCCTCACGAAGGTATCAAACGGGGTGTACATACAATCATAACAATTATTACCAGAGATCAATACTCGGATCTTGTGGTAGCCAACAATTTACAGGTTGATAAAAGAAATTATACAATAACGAAACAATGTATTTAAAAAAAACTATACAGGTGGAAGTAAAAGCAGTGCCTATGATGAATCCTTCATCCGATGCATCTCAAAATGACAGTTCTAGTCTCACAGATATTTCGGATTCCAACAAATTCCCTCCTGCTAATGCATCATCCAAATTTAGTTTTTCCAATGCTAAAGGGTATTATTCGAGAGAAACTGGAGTAGAACATTTTCTTGGAGCTTCAATTGTGCCTTATCAAGTCACCATAAAAGACAAAATGAGATATCATTCTGTTACAATGATGAAAGTAAACAAAAATATTCATGACTCTTGATAATTCGTTTCACATAGTTTATACATACATGGATACATTCTTTGTGCATTGGGTTTCTTTCAGGAGTATGAAAACGTTTCGTTTGAGGAGCTAAGACTGTTATCCCCATTAACGTTCAGATCTTCTGAATCAATGTTGGTCAGACAAAATAGTAATGGAAATTACCTGGGGACTTGGACACCCTCTTGTTCTGGACCATATCAAATATGTGTCACTATCGACGGATATTCAGTTTCAGAGGCTTGTATTATCAACGTAGAAGAGAATTCAGAGAAAATATTCTCAAGTAGAAAGCCTTCTGAAGAAAATACTGATGGCTCGGACCAACATTTCCTTAAGAAGAGAAAGTTTAAAACTACAGATTCTGCAGGCCTTCGTATTCGGTCTCATCCTTCCCTTCAAAGTGAACAAATCGGTATCATTCCAGTAAACGGAGTGATAGAATTTATTCAGGAGATTCATAACGACGATGGAATTTGGGTGAAACTTGATGAACCTTCGTTGTATGCCTATTGTGACCATTCACAAACTCAATCGAGAAACTTTCGCGTGGAAGGTTGGTGTCTGCAGTACAATCAACACGTTGGCCGCACGCTCTTGTTTCCCATTGAAGGTCCAAAACGGACAAGCAACAAGTTCACAGATAAAAATTTGATTACCGTCAGAAGACTGAATGACACTGGGATTTCAAATTCCGACAGGTTTGACATATTTTATTATATGTTTGTATATTTAATATCAACATTTATTATTCTATGAAATTGATTTTTAATTTATGCAGTAGTTCCAAAATATTGCGTCTCAATGGTAGCCCTGGCATCTATCAAGTTGTCAAGTGTGGCGTGTCAGGACACAATGTTAGAAGTCGACCTTGCCTTCGATCTCCTCCAGTTGGAATTTTAGTGATGGGATCTAAATTTAATGTTACTGATGAGGTCAGTCAATAGTAAAAAAAAATAGCATTCACTATAATCTATATAATGACTATTCTTAAGTTAATGAAGTCTTATTCTTGTTGCAGTGTGTGAATAATGAAGGATTATGGGTTAAGTTGAATCCTTCCAGTCAAAGAAAATTTTGTTTCACTTCTGAAGGAGAAGCGTGGTCACTGGCCATAGGGAATGGAGATGCCGTTTATCTCAGACATTTAGGTAGTTACATATAATAATGAACAAACAAAATTTAAAATTATGTTTGTAAAACTCTATTATTCGTACAGATTCTGCAAATGTAGAAAAAGGTTACGACTTTTCCATCGCTTCCCAATATCCTCACAACATCTTCCAAAACGTTTCCCCTCCAGCTGCGTTTGTCGGTCCTACTGATGTTCCCATGAATATCGATTTTGAATTAAAACGCCCAAATGTTCCCATTCCCAAAGAAAATGTTAAAGATAAGCCAATTAGCGTAAAGAGAGCTGAGCCAGCAAAGGCTCCTATAAAAGAGACCTCAATTGAGCCAGTACCCATTCTCCCAAAAGGTCCATCGTTAAGATCGTCCAGCAGAAGAAGCAGTGAAGCAGTGGCTGAGCCTCCCAAAGTTTCCGCAAGAAAATCTTCAACCCCACTTGGAGCCCTGCAAAAATGGCTACAAATGGGAAGTGAAAGAAGTCAAAGTTTATCCACGTCTTCGTCAACTATGAAACAAGCCACAAATGTTATGGAAGTATCAAAATCCTTAGTAAAAGAAAGGATTGGAGTGTTTGGAGGAAGTGGAGATAAGTCTAAAGCACATGCTGCTACCACAACTTCATCTGCTACACAAACGTCTCCAGAAGAACAAACCACACCTCTTCTTACCCCTGCTGGTCATTTTAATATTGGAATTCCAGATACAAATGCTTCCTCTGCAAATTCAGCTCAAGGAAATTTTGCAAGTGGCATTGACAAATCAATAAAACCAGTTTTAAAGCCTGAAAGAAAAAAGCGAAGCACATCCAAAGTACGTCCACCATATCGAGAAAGGGAGCGGCTACGATCTCCACCCCGACCATTTGAAACTAGTACTAATTTTGGCACGCCAATTTTGGATGTTCCTCATAAGGTCGCGATTGGACCTGGACAAGCCCAAAGTCTTAGAGCTGTTTTCGGAGCAATTCTGTCTCACAATGATATTATCCATGATGCAATGGCTTGTGCTTCATATTTGCGATTTATTACTAAGGATGTCCCAAAAGTGCCTTCTCATGATGGATTAATGACAAAGAATATATTTAATGACGAAAATGTTCAAAACGGTGATCGACAAGCAAAGGTAGCGGACACAAAAAAAGAAGCCATCTCATTGGGCGAAAGCAATAAAAGTCCAGTTGTGTTGAGAAAAAAGCAGGGATCTCCAGCAAGAAAATCTTGGCGTCATTCTTTAGAAGTTACCACTCCGTCGCGTTATTTACGTGATTCTTCAAGCACAAGAGTAAAACCTTTAGACTATTTACGACTAGGTACTGAGAATGCAGGCGGTGGAGATTACCAAAGAGTTGGATTTGAAGTTGATGAAGAAAGCAGTGCTAATTTGATCAACGACATTTCTTCCAAAGAACATCTTCCATTTGCAATGATTGCTTTAGCAGAAGTCTGGAAATATGTAAAGGGAAGCTGCTCAGAAATCATGTCCAGTGATCGTATGTCCCCGGATCATAAAGTTGTACAACTAATCATGAAAGATATAAATGAACAACGCGGAAGTAGCTCAAATGGAAGCTTGAAAATGAGAGCAGAAAGAACATATCTCCACGTTAGTGGAAAAACTTATTTCATGGGTAAAAATTTACATTTGAATTAATCCCATTCACCGATAGTGATCTATATTTTATAATAATATTTAGATCCGGAGGATGATTTAGAGTTTCCTGACGATATGCAACGATGCGAACTTTGCTTGACATGTTTTCGAGCAAAAGCAAAGTCCAGGTACCGAAGATACTAGCTTAGAAAGGTTGTTATAATATAATTATCATGCGTCATTTTTATTTCATAGGAAAGCACATTTTGGTATGACATCGCTCTGTGACAACTGCTCCGAAAGACAACTAAAAATCAAAAAGCGTCAGCAAGCCATAACAAAAGCTTCTATATCATCTTCAGACCCTTCAAAGCTGAAATATTTTTCCCAAAACTCAAATCAAAATTCTTATAGCCCCCTTCTTCACAACGCACTATTTTTGCTTCAAATGACAAGTGCGCTTCCAGAAGAACAAGTTAAAGTTAATTCAGTACCCATTAATCAAAAAATTGGCTTCAGTTGCCTCAAATCTTTTGGAATTACGGAAACTCAAGTTGCGAATGCTGATGATTCATTTTTTGAGTTGAAATCACCAGTTGCAATGAGAGATTTCGCAGAAGCCGTAGCTTTAAAGGAAAGAAGGTCCATTTTGGCAGCGTCAACCAGTTTTGCGGATGATGAATGGGACCCGTTTGTAAATAAGAGGAGAAAAGCTAGTAATGGGGACCAAATATCTGGTAAATGATTTTTGTGCTTTTCATAATGACAATTCAGTATAAACATTCTAACAAAAAATATTATTGCTTTTATAAATTTTAAGACGAATCTTTGGGCCATACTTTACTCAACTATCCTTCTGCTCCTTTGCAAAAGCTGTTATCAGTCTCATTAAATGGACTTGCAGTACCAGAAAATGAGGCAATACGTAAAATGTGTCACACAGTTCTCGCATTTGTAACTGAAAGACATGACCTCAATGGTCTCAAGCTATTTTTATTCCAAGCCATTAGGAAAATTACTTGTCGCTCATTTGGAATGCAGGTAAAAAAGAAAAAAAAAACTTGAAATGATTCAGATGTCACAATGAATTTTATATTAATGAAATTTTTATCAATTTTCAGATGTTGGCCTGGCTTTTGAAGAACGTTAGCCAACCAACAGCACTTCACGATATTCTTTGGTGGTACGCATCTTCGTTGGAATACAAAGGAGAGGATATGTCAACTCTTGGAAATGTATTTTTTTTTCAACAAAAAAAATATTCAGAGTTTAACTCTTTAAATTATAGGTCGGACTGGATAATGGATGGTGGCATATGAGACTTCATCCTTTATCAGAATCTCCTTCGTCTATTTTCCCCGTATTATCAGAGTCATTTTATTATTTAATGCAGACAATCGCAGATTTAATGCCATTTCTTCCTGTTGGTTCCCCACTCCTTGAAATGGCCGTAAAGTGTTGGGGAGTCTGTTTTTCTAGAAAAGATCATCAGTTTTTGCACAGGTTTTGCATCATACAACAGCTTTGGCATCAAGTGAAAGTGTGATTACTGAATATTGTTTATTTAAATGTTTATATAGGAGTAAAATATTTCGAAATTTAAGCAAAATTATGTCACAATTTGATGGGGAAATTGAATGGTCAAAGAATAGCACACTACTTCAGATGGACAGCATAGAATTACAAAATGCTCTTCAGATTACAAGCTTAATGAATGATCTTACTCAAGCGATGGATGTGAAGGTTTCCAGCAGAGGAGCATTATGTCCTAGTCTCACAGACGAGTCAACAGAAACCTTTTGGGAATCTGGGGACGAGGACAGGTACTACTTTCAGCAATTTAAAAAAAATACATCAATTGTAATATAACAATCATTATTTTTTCAAAAGAAATCGAACAAAATGCATCACAATCGTGTCTACATGCGAAGCATCAATCAATGTTGTTGCTGTTCATATTGATAATGGCAGAGATACTCAGTACAAAGTGTCGTCAGTATCCATAAAAGCTGGCTCTCATCCTGAAGAATGTGTAAAAATTGGTCAAACAGAATTAGATTCAAGACATTCCGGATGGAGTTGGTTTTCTGTTCAACGTGAGTTGATCTTATTACTATATATATACAGATTATGAAATATTCTCTGTAAATACATTTTGAGTTTAATAATGTGTTGATGTATTTAGAAGAGAACGTAAAAGTAATCAAAATAGAACTAAAAGGACCTGACAATACTCTTCGGATTCGTCAAGTCAAAGTGTTGGGCGAGCTTATTGGAGAGTCGGGATTAGCAGCAGAGAAATCAATGGATAGGAATGTTGAACTTACGCCGACTATTGCTCAAAGAAAGTGTGAAAACGAAACTTTGCGAATATTCCGTTTATTGTCTTCCGAAGTATTTGGCAAATTCTTGTACGGAATGCGCCGTGGAGAAAGTGATGTCGATGGCAATGATTTACAAGAGCACGTTGTAGGAATTTTATTTAGTAGAAATAAATTGACCCATCTTCAGAAGCAGGTATTTATATTTGTTAATAAAAATGGGATAATATAAATTTGAACATTGTTTTTATTTGTTTTCTATTTAGGTTTGCTCTCACATTGTTTCAGCAATTCATAGGGAAGCAATAAAAATCAAAGAAGAAATGGAATATCAGCTCGTAGGTTCCGTTTTAGAAGCTGTAAATGAAAATATACGATTGATTACTGCGGGTTAGTTTTTTTTACATATCATTTGAAGATACGTTAAAACTAAAAATTACATATATTATAACTTTTTGTAGAAAAACCAAGAATTCCTGATCGGTATTGTTTCGAAATGTTGACTTTGGTTCTTGCTCTGGCGGATCATAAATTGGGAAGATCATATTTGTCCCAACAAAGTAATTTGATCCAAGATTTGATGCAACTCTTTCATTCTGGAACTCCAAGAATACAAAGACAGGTTAATTGTGGATGTTATTTGCTATTAATAAATTTGTTAATGATTAATTCAACCCAAAATATATTTTAACAAAATATCTACAGGTCATTGCAGTGATCAAAAAAGTTTTGCCAGAAATAAACCCGGACAATTTTTCCGCAATTGTAAACCAACATGAAATATCATGCGAAGATGATAAACTTGGAGTGTTGGATATGTTTTTTGGGTGCATTTTAAAAGCCCTTCAAGTAAAAGTTCGAGGCTCACAGGACGGAAATCGATCTGCAAAAAATATCAACATTACAGATATTCTCATAGCTGAAGAACTTCCACCTTACTATTGGTTCTTTAAAGGAGAAGGTGATATACAACTTGCTAGTTCCGTTGTGGCTTTAATTAAAGAAATGTGTGAGGTATGTTTTCATTGTTGCTCAATTATTTGTAAATCTAATAACTGCATTTGCATGTCTCAGGAGTCATTTTCCATGGCATGGGCTCCAGTAACGAAAGCAGCTATAGCAGATGCTGTCCTATTCTTGACCAGAGTTGACGAAAAATGTAGAAGAGCAACGGATTGTCTCAATTCCCCTAGATTTTGGATATCTCTAGCAGCTCTTAGCACGTTACATGCAGACCATTCAAAACTTCTTTCGTCTCCAGTATTTTCTAACGGAAACAGTGGAAGGGTAATTGCTAATTTTTATAGAAATGTTTGCAAATAATTGCTGATAAAATATAAAAATGTATCTAACATTTCAGACAAAATGTATCAATCACGATGATGGAGAAACTTTGGCAGTTCTCCAGTGCAATGACTGTGGGGATCTATGTACTGAATGTGACCGTATTCTCCACTTGCCCAAAAAGAAGTGGGGGCATGTCAGAAAGGTTGGTTAAAAAAAACTAATATAAGAGCAATTGAACATAAAGCATAAAACAATACTTTGTTTCCAAATCAGGTGTGCAAAGAAGAAGAGGAATCGATAAAAGTGGATCTGCACGAAGGATGTGGTCGAATTAAATTGTTTTGGTTAACGGCGTTGGTTGACTCATCTACTCTTAAAGCTCTTGTTGAATTTAGAAATGGGATTCCAAAGACAGCCTCAGATTCGGGTTCTGTAATGACAACAGTCGGGAGATGCAGATTTTGTGACAAAATTGGCAACAGTGGACCCTTGGCTCTTGGAAATGTTTGTGGTGACCTGGAGTGCCAAGAATACGCCAAAATAGCTTGTGAAAGGATACTGGAATGTGGCCATCTTTGTGGTGGCGTTAGAAATGAATCCAAATGTCTTCCTTGCCTTCAAGGCTGCTCAGATAAGTTGGGGACAATATTAAAACAAGATGGAGACGACATGTGCATGATTTGTTTTACTGATGCTTTGGCATTTGCCCCTGCGATACAAGTTCGTAAAATTTTACTAGTTTCTTGTTTAGCAATTTATAATAACATTTAACTTAATTTTAGCTATCATGTGGACATGTATTTCATTATCAATGCTGTCGATCTATTCTTGAAAATCGTTGGGCTGGACCTCGCATTACATTTTCGTTTTGTCTCTGTCCCATCTGCAAAGTAAGAAGCTTTACGGAAATTAAAATGACAGTTTTACTGTATTAAATAAATAATTTTAGGTGCATATGCTTCATCAACTTTTGGATGATGTGCTTCAACCAATACGTGAACTATATGATGACGTACGTCGGAAGGCTTTAATGAGATTAGAATACGAGGGACTGAATCAAACGGATGAAATTATCTCGCCTGGAGGAAGATATTATCGCGATCCAGCAGGATTTGCAATGGATAGATACGCTTACTATGTTTGTTATAAATGTAATAAGGTATGTAAAACATATATTGAGTATTAATGTTATAAAAAATACAAAAAAGCAACATCATTTTACCTTTTACTATTTTTTTTAAAAATAGCCATATTTTGGAGGAGAAGCGCGTTGCGACGTTGAATTGCAGCTAGATTTTGACCCGACAGAACTTTTATGTGGTGGCTGCAGCGATGTCTCCCAAGCACAACTTTGTCCAAAACATGGAACTGATTATTTAGAGTACAAATGCCGTTACTGTTGCTCCGTTGCTGTTTTCTTTTGTTTTGGTACCACTCATTTTTGCAACGGATGCCACGACGATTTCCAAAGGATTACAAGTATTCCTAAACATCAGCTTCCACATTGCCCAGCAGGTACATGCCAGATTGTAATATAATTGTCTACATTATAAAAATATACTTAAATATATCCAACATAGGTCCAAGGGCACGACAATTAGAAGGAGATGAATGTCCTTTGCACGTCTCTCATCCTCCCACAGGAGAAGAGTTTGCACTAGGTTGTGGAATTTGTCGCAATGCACACACATTTTAATCAATATCATGGAAATCTCATACCCAAGCAAACGGAAAATCAAATCTCAAAATTAGGCTGAATTAAGAATATATCAAAAGAATTATTAAATAGATTTTGTCTACACTCTACACCATTTTTGTGATATTAAGTTTGTAATCATCAAAGTATTTATATATTAAATGCAATAAATAAAATTTGGACAAGTTATGTAGTTTTCAAATACTGAGTGGTTATATTTTCATGTGTTTAAAAATAGAAACCAACAAACAATTTCAATTAGAGATCGAAGGAACATTTAACATAACTAAACATTTCTTAATTTTATCATCGGTACCTCAATTATTTACGTACATACATCTCGTTCTCCAAATTGATATGACTCTTTCCCTACAAATATATTAAACAAATAATTTTGCAGCTCATACAACGTTAAACGTGTGAATAACAGAAATAAAAAATCTCACAAAATATGTTGTAAACTGTTTCTTTTGTTTATCTCTAATAATTTCGGTATTATCAAGGTTAAATTTGAACTAGTAAAAATAACAGATATCTATGTGCTATTTTAAAATACAAACCCCGTTGAATAAACAATTAAGAAAAATAACTATTGGGTTTAAAAAGTAATCCGAATTTGCTGCTTCATATGTAACAAAATTGAGAGTTATTATCATTCCATTAGATTTCATAACATTTTTTCATACCATCATCACATCAGTTTTCAGCGTTTTAAAGTCTCAAATAGACAAGATTAAATTGTTACTACCACATGAAGATTTTTTTCTGAAATGGATCAATTTTTTGAGTATTGATCGACCAGTTCAAGTTATTAATGACAGTATGATAACATTTAATGACATGACCAAATATTTCATTTTTAATTAAAGCCATTGTTTCTTTGGCCCTGCCCTAATTCAATGAAATAAAATAATTCTTGTGATTGCCAAGGAGCCTCATAACCTCCCTAATTTAATTTCCTATATTTGGCCATTGGATTCCAACCATTATATTAGTTGTAATATGACACTATATCCTAACATTTTAAATTCGTATAACTCATCGTCTATTAATGTCAATAATATGTCACATTAATATTCTTTCCTTTCTACCACAAAATCTGATTATAGTAGTTAAGGAAAAGCACTTTAACTCTTCCCATCTTCAAGAGATTATACAGACTATTATGTAGGTAATTAGAGAGATACATAAAGAGAGTATATGTAATATAGCCTCCGTTAAACTCCATTTAGAGTCAAAATTTTTGACTGGATATTGTCATCCTTAAATTTTGGTTCTGCTTATATATCTTTTCATCTTGCTAACAATCGCAATTTGAGTCAAGCATTTAAACCGTTAATAAACAAAGCAAATCTATCTACTCAAGTGTGTCGATAATTATGAATCATAATAATTTATACTAACGAGGATTTAATGCGACAAAGTAACATGCAGAAACTTTTTCCATTTGAAAAGTCCCTTTGCCCAATGAATATAAATTAAAATGCATATAAAAATTATAAAAATGTGTAATCGAATATTTATAATAAAAAAGGAATGATGGAAGGACAAGTATAAAAAATGTAATAATATTTCTGGAAAAGTCACGAGTTGATCTGTCTCAAGGGGAATGAAGTAACTTTACATAAGTATTTGAGTTGTTCATAAGAGTTGAGTGATGACGGGATAGACGAGTTTTACATGTTCGGCTCCCTTGATTGGAAGTCGATGGCACATGAAGTGTAGCACCAGGTGAGGGACTGAAGGGAACTCATGCTCCCCCAAACTAAATGTCCCCAGCGAATTTGGCTCAATTCGAATATGGATAAAGCCTCGTGCACTCCTGGAAAAAAATGAAATATTTAATGAAATATATTTGGCTAAAAAGCTCTAACGTTAATCTCAAAAAAAATATTTAATTTATGCCAAAGACATCAATTTATTTCACAATTTGCAACCTTTTCATCATCTCATCTCGAGATTCTTAAACTGAAGATCATGTTTCTTTTGTCTATAAAGAGTACAATGAGAGAATTGTTCATGTTTGGTATAATTTTCTTGGAGATTAATTTGCAAACGTAATCATAACCATCTTGTAAAATTTGCCACCTCCAAGTCCAAAATTGGAGTTGGGCTAACACAACGCCCAAAGAATATTATCGTTAAAAAGTTGGTTCTCCGCCCGTCGGGTCCATTCACTTTGCATCTACCCAAAATTTCTTTGGGATAAATTGACAACTTGATTTAAATCCCCAAACTCTCACCTCCATAAATTATAGAGATGAAGGAGTACATTCATTTAATAATGTCACGAGTAAACTTTACTCCAAGGAAGGATGCGAGAATAATGGCTATGAACAAAGTGAGAGAAAAGTTCAGGAAGCTTGCGTGTTACGAGCTATAATGTTCTCATGACAGGTTTCAAGTTGAACTTTGGAGAATGAATGTTTTACATGGTCTCATCCCATTCCAACGAACACATTATACTATTAAGTAATTGCTTGGTGATTGAATTAGCGTAAAAATTATGGTTTCAAAAGTTAAGCCCTCTTTAGTTAAATGCCATCCTACACATTTTTGCTCAAATGAAAATGGAAAAGATGCTCAATAACTAACATTTACCATTATTATGATGATAATATATATATATTTACTTACTTTAGACTTAGAGAGTAGCGATTGAAGGAGGAACTTTCGCAGTTTCTGACAAGAAAAGAACCTTCTTTAGTTGCCCTTAGAATAGCTTCAGCTTCGCTTCTTGTGATAGCTCCATGAAACCATTCTTGGGCTTCAAGTTCTATGGAGGGATCAATCTCATATCGGTTGGAAGGAATGTTCCCTAAAGCTCCAAAATCCAACTTCATTCGACATCTATCAGGCTTTGGTGGTGGCCTTTCTGAAGCACCAGGGACATGAACTTGGACAGAAGTGACATTAGTTAACCAGGGTAATTTTGGCTTGGATGTTTGTTGTTGTTGGCTACTGCCTTGTTGAGATGACTGTTCATTTGTAAAATTGAACCTAGGATCCTCGTAGTACTCGTCCTGGACAAGCCCCCCGCTGTTGTCAAGATTAAGATAAAGATTGTGTGCTTTACTCTTATTTCTTTCCTGTCGAGGCTTTTCTCTCATTGACCCATCTGTCATTTGCAAATCTAAATTTTCACGGATATGTGAACTTGTTGTATACTGAAAATCATCAAAGCTCCTTCTTTCATGGGAAGAAAATTGTCCAATGTCACTTTGTGTATTTCCTGGACAATCCAATGAAATTCCAGAGTCTGCCAATAGTGCTAACCTTCGTTTAATTTTGGGCATGTCCCATGGCACATTTGTCAACTCTGCAGTATTAATTATGTGGTTTGGCCACGGGTTTTCATGATGACTGTGATGGCGATGTGAGGCTTGGTAAGAAGAAGACTCGTTCCCATCAAAGGAAGACTGAATTAGAGAAATTGGCTCCAATGGACTTTTATCAGAAATTGGTGACAAAAGTTTGCAATTAGCTCCTCGCCCAAAGTGTCCGCTTCTGTGACCCCCGAAAGAAGATCGGGAATAAGAGTGCAAATCTTCGCTTTTCGTGGAATCAATGGATTCTAATGAACTAACAGAATTGTCTTTCATCATTGTCAACCGTTTATCCGGTGGTCGACAAGATGTTAAAGACGTTGATGTAGATGGACTAGATGATGACGAACTACAATTATTATTATTATTGGAATATTTTTTCTGTGGTAAGGGCTCGGATAGTGGCATATTTGGCTTCTTATTAGTGGACAATGGACTACTGTTTGTTGTGGACGAACCACTTTTATGCGTAATAATTGAGTGATTATTAGTGGCTGATGATTGGCAATATGGCAATATGGATGGATCTTGTTCTACACGCACTTGGATTCCACCCCCTGTCGCTGATACCCTGTTACCTTCGATATTATGAGCACTGTCCCCATAATAATAGCCCTTTCCACAACTTTCGGCCAAAGAGCAAGAGGACTCTAGGGATAAGATTAAGCAATCTACGTCAGGGGACGAGGACTGTGATGGGTGATGAGAACTGGTAGGAAGAAATGCAGTTTCATAACGCTTCCGAGCCATAGGTTTCTCCGTTGAAAGTAAAGGGTTTTGTACAGTCTCTTGTTCCCCAGATCTTTGAAGATGATGCTGACAACAGTCTTCTTGAGACAACTGGTGAACTTGTAAAGTTGGTGGTGGGTCTATGGGATGTTGACAATTATGGTCACTGCCGTTGTTAATATCCCCGCAAGCTTGATTCCAAGGTGAGCAGTATGTAGGATCCTTTATTGTGTCAGAGTAATAATATGGTGCATTGTAATTTTCAATTATTTCATTGTAAGCATCATCTTCCTTATCAATTTCTGGGGTTGATGCAGAATCCGCCTTTACGGACGTTGACTTATTGTTACAACTCTGTGATGATGATGATGACGAAATGCCGACAAGTTTGTCTAAAGGGTCCACGTAGTCTTCACTTACTGGCACCTGTTACAAGGAAATGCGGAATATTTATTACTACAAGTCTTAAGACAATGTCTCATCTTTACTCCAAAAATGGAATATGCTTTCATGTATGTATATGTTAATAACTGAGTTAGACTGACCCAGACTGCATATGCATATATGTAAGTATGTATATAATTAATAATTATATAGTTCACTAGATATGTATTATGCCAAGCCAAAGCTGATTTAAAATTTATAGAAATTGATAGCAATAAAGCATATATTGATAACAAATAGAATACAAACAAAAAGAAGTCTAAATGGAACAAATCATGTTGACCGTGTCACAATTGAAGGCTAATGGGTTCCTTCATATGCATCAGCATCTTTATTTGAATCTACACAAATCCTAAAGAAACATGTGGTGGTTGATTTCCTAATGGAAAATAATTATCATACTTGTACGTGTTTTGCAATGTACGCAACAATAGCCCATCATTTAATTAAAGTCTGTCCAGTTTGATTGCCATTCCAAAAATGGGCAGAAAGACTCGTCAAAAGAAGTCTTCCTCCTCGCTTTCCGTTCACTTTGTTTCATTCACTTCTTTACCTTTCCATATTTGTCTTGTTGTTCGTGATAGTGAGCATTTATGAGTTGGATTTCGGAAACACAAAGCACAAAGGAATCCAACTAAGTAATAGTACTAGATACACAAAAATGCGCCGCAATAATAGAAATGAAGCAAAGAAATGAGTTTCCTAATTTAAAGATTGTTATCTTTTACTAATTTGCATTTGTTGCCAGACATTTTGAACAAAGACATTTACAAACTAAATTGCTCCTGACTTTGACCTTTATTGTACATTATTATTGTACACACCAAAATAATAAAATGAGTGAAAGCATGGTAAGTTTGGCATTTTGTTTCGGCACATGCAAACTACCTAAATGTTTTCTCATTATGGAAATAAAACTGGTGTAAACATGTTTAAGTTTATTGTAATAAGCGTATTATATTATTATCTTGGGAAAAAATCTGGGGACTAATTTTTGATACGGAAAAAGGTTTTTGGGTTAAATGCCTAAGGAAAAGTGTGTGAGAACCAGGTATTTGTTTTGTTGCATGCGTGACATGGCAATTGTACTTTTACATTAACGTTCATGTCAATTGGACTCAATCACGAAGAAACGGGACACACGCTATCAATAAAGAAACATTCGTTTATCTTAAACCCCAACATGAAGGAAATTAAGCAACTTCTATCTTAGCCTCTATTGTTTTCCTTTTTCTCTCTTGACCAGGTAGGAATTTTCACACAAAATATTTTTTCCTGTTTGCTATTATATCTAACGCTTTTTTGATTGGACTATAACACCTAATTAATCATTACAAGAAATGTGCATTTATGTAATCCTGCAATTAACTACAATGCTAGCAATTTATCTTGTAAATTAATCTTTTAAAATACCATTGTTTTTGAGAACTCGTCAAAAATTTCAAATCTTTAAAATAAACCGTTGTATATAAAATTAAGAAATTAAGGACAATTTATTTAAGCTTACCTGCGAGCTCGATGAAAATTTTAATGGGGCTCTGTATCAAAGGTGACTCACATCAACTCTCACGCACACAAACAATCCTTACACGAGGAGTAGCACTTTATTGTTTAAGCAGATGCAACCAAATCAAAGTATATATTTTTTATTAGCATTGCCAATTGTTTTTTCAGGAATTAGCTTTCCCTCTAATTATTTTCCTCTGTTTTTAAGGCTAAATTTTGCGTTCCAAAAAAAATTTGGGAACTTTGTGGGAGAAAGTAATTAGTGAAATTTGTGTTGTGGTTGTGCAAATGAATGAGCGAGCGAGGATGAAAGGAATTGGAAATAAGCAGTTGCAGTTTGTGCGGTGGCTATTCAAGGACTGAACTATTTATTCGGTTCCACACCACCAACATCCGAGAAAGCAGACTGAAAGAGTTAGGAGTCCTAACTTGGGAGAAAACTCGACGCATGTCGAGTGAGTAATGCTCCCGAGTATTACTCACTCTCTTTCATTAACAAAACAGAATTATATGAATATGGAAATCATCAAATCCCTTCTTTAAGTCCCTAATTATCATGTACAATCCTAACTATGTATGTACGCAAGCTATTATAAAACATATCAACTCTTTTGTTGGCACTCGTTTCTATTTTTGTAATAAAAATTGAAATTTGTCATTTCAACTGATGCATGTCATACCAACCGGAGGAAAATGTCGTCAACAGATAATAATAGGTCTTTGAAAACACAATTCAAAGGAAAGTCGGTAAACAGCTTTGTACTAATCTTCAAGTTTTATTTTTGTTTGTATTTGCGTAGGCTTTTGAAATGAAATATAATCTCATTATTCGTTTTCTCCAATCCTTTCACTGAAAGCTTTTAGAGCGAGAGCTAGAACTATTTTTGTTCTCTAATTCTTTGTCCCATTGTTCAATGCAGACCTGTCTGACTGCCTACTTACTTACATGCATGGAGACTTAAAACGTAGTTGTCTCTCGTTTACCAAAATATCATAGAAAGACGTAAATCAGTCTAATAAAATGTGAGTTACACATGATCAGAACGTGAGTTGATGATGAAGACAAATAGATAGGTTGACAACAAGCCTGTATTTTTGTACATGAAATTGGAAGTTTAGCAACTGTGGGAAATGTATATAAGTAGTAGAATGCTGTCTCGAAAAAAAATATACATAGATTGAATCAAAGTCAGAT
>JAQIXN010001276.1:0-20403 GCA_034698145.1 Proisotoma minuta | reverse complement strand
CCGAACAAGATAAAATGACAATTTTAAAAAATCAGGAATTTTCGGCGGACAGATTTACACAATCTATAAAAAGTTACAGTTCTGTTGTTCTACTTTGACAAACTGACTTATTGACCAACTTGTTAAGAAAATGGGCAAACATGGAAAAGGAACTTGAGACCAGGGACGAAAAATCGAGATTAAATTTCAGTCTTTCCAGGGCCCATTGTCCAATGTCAGTTTTTCTTTTTGTTCATTTCTATGTATAAGAGCTTTATTTGTCAACAGCTCATCCTCATTTTTAGTTGTGTATGTTTGGTGGAATGCACAAAAGAAACAAGACAAAAGGGATGGATGGTGACGTCTTGATCTGAGGTTTGATGGCTTGCTTAGGCATTGACCTGGTAAGAAGCTTATAACCACTGTGATACAAGTGATTAAAAATTCAACTCTTTTCACTTCAACGCATATGCGACATTGTTATTTTTGTTCAATGTTTTCAAATTGTGTGGCTTTACATGGGTCCTTAAATTAGAATGACATACATGTATGTTGTTAGGTAAGGGAGTATATATTTATGTTTTTTATGTCGATCAATAGGGGAAACTAAATGTAAGTTAATCCAACTTTTTCATCTTAACACCAGTTTGACTGTTTCAACACCTGAAAATGTCAAAGTTGTGGTTCCAACTGTCAAAAACTGGTCTGAAAGTCAATCTCTGCTTTTTGATAAATCAAATCAATCTCTAACCCAGTCTGTCTTTTAAAACTCTTGGGATGATAAAGCCAAACAAGAATGACTGCATTGATTCCAGTAGAGTGAAATCTGGCGTGAAATCAAAATTTGTTCGTTTCCTCTGACGCCTGTCTCATCCAAAAAATCGAAAGCTTTCTGATAATAATTATTAGGATATATAGGATTCCTCCACACGCCATCCACAAAACCATTATAAGTATTTATATTGGCCCTTTTTGTTAAAATGTTTTAAGAGTAAGAAGGGCAGGTGAGACTTGTTATGTAATTCCCTTCCTCTTGTCTTATCGTCCACTTTAAAGAAGAGTTTTCATTTGGGTTCAAAAGTTGATAGCTACCTTAATATAAAAAACCTTATATAGGCTGAATCAATATTACAAGTTTTTTAAAAAATGAAAAAGGATCCTTAAATTGGTAAATAGTCTGCTTATTTGAAAATATGCTTCAATTGAGGACTTAACAGCAAAGTAGTTAACTACTCATTGTTCAAAAGATATAACCTTAATAGTTGTATACCTCACCAATTTTACCCATAAAATGAAATAAACATGGAATTGAAGCACCTTTTCTAAAGTGCCCAATTCCATCTTCTTGAGAAATACTGTGTGCTTCTTCAATTACACATTTTCATTCTTTCCCCTGACCAGAAATCTTGAAACCTTAATTCCAATACTAATCCAAGCAGCAGTTGGAAAAAACCAAAGTACCCAAACCCAAGAAAAACATTAAGACACCTGCTTAGGGTATACAGGTAAAAAGGCAATGGAAGGATGAGACAGTATTACCAAGAACAAGATGCCCTTTATCTGCTTTACGATTGGGGGTTTGAAAGGTATTGAGTTCTAATGTTCATCTTCTTTTCGTGATACTGAATTGGATTGAACTAGAAGACAGATACTCAGGATAGAAAATGAAGGATTTAGAATGAAATAAACTTTAGGTAGTCAAAGATGAATTTGAAAAAAAGGTTTACTCATCTTTGTAAATCCTTGAAAATATACTTGAATAGTTTAAGCATTTTAAAATTCGGGTATTGCGTGGTTTCAAATAATGCATTTTCAATTAAATTCAACCCTTGGATATTTTTAAAAGAGTCTTTCTCTATCTTGACTTTTTCTCTCAATTGATATTCAATTGCATCTGAAACTTTTCCTGAGGTGAATAAATGAATTTGAATGAACTGTCGTTTCTTTTAAGCAACCGAATAAAATTGGATACACTGTGGAGGAGAACAATGCAACCAAAGTGTCAACCCAACTGTTTCATATCATTTAGGAAACGAAATTGAGGTGGGTTGCAGCAAATGCACAACAATAAAACCCAAAAGTGCATCACCAAACGATCTGTTGACTGGACTCTTCTGTGAAATGCGATAAGGGTCGTCCCTTGGACTTCAAATGAGAATATATTACGCGACTGAAACTTATCTAGAAATAAATCTCCAGATAATTTCAAGACTATAAATAAATTCTCATGTGAAGTTACCATACTACAAGAAATTGTCACACATAGTAAACCAAATGTTGTTTATATTTGTAATATTTGAATTTTCGTCGTATTAGGTTCCACCTTTAGGGAACTAACCAGGTAAAATCCCTCATTCAAATAGAATTATTTATTTCTTATCAGATAAGTCAACTACATACAGCTAGAAAACGGCGATTAAAGCTCAAAGAAAGGATTTGGGTTTAAAGTATGTATGTACATTGCTTAGCTTTTCACTTTACAATACTTTACATACGTAGATGTTACCGTAAAAGATTTTATGTTTGATTGAGGCTTTAGATGCTATACAATTTGGTCAGTTTATATAGTTTATGAAATGTAGTGGAATGGAAAGCTTTTAGAGCTTCGACAAGTTAAGGCTGGTTAAGGCTTTAAATTTATAATCTGTAAAATGCTCTCGAGATTTATCCTCAACCTCAAAGAATGTTTAAATATTTCTTTTTACACAACAGATATTGATCTTTTAATGATTTCAATCAACATTTACTTTTCTCGAAAGAAGCAGATGCATGAAACTTAAGAATTTTCCCAGGATTTACAAATGCAAAAATTCACAAAATAATTTCAAGTGATTTTGATCTCAGAATTTATTGCAGAGTATGCCAAGTACTTATTGTTTTCAATTTAACAATTTCATCTTGTAACAAACTGAAACTTTCTTTGCCTAAAGATATATTGTTTATATATAAACTATGCATAGCACAAGCCACACGTGACAAGATGGGAGCGTTTACGACATTTTTAATAAGATTGGTAACAAATTTGCATTTAAATGACGCCGCTTAAGTAGGGAGTAATTAATTATGTACTCTCATAAGTATCCAACTGCGTGAGCGGATTTTCAGTTAGCCAATTAATATCAGTACATTAAAATATTAAATATTATTGCAAGTAGTTAAAACGATTTACAAATTTTGTAATAAAAGATTCAAGAGAAGACATGCTGAGTATAATTCGAAAGGAACTGAATTGACTTTCGTTTACAATGCATGCAACTTATTTACTTCTTCAAAGCTTACTGTTCAGTTTTACTTTTTAATTACTCTCTGTACATGTTTGCTGGGTCTATAATTTCAGAAACTTGAAAGTTTAAATTTATGAAGCATCATTTTTCTCTTGTCGCCTAGAATAAAAGATGTTGATATTTCATGCTTTATTATTGCGTGATCTTTTCGCCATTTTTGACTTTAAAATTTTGTATAATACCTTAAAAGAAATGTTTTCAACCAACAAAATCTGCTAAACAAAGATTCATTTGGCATACATTTTCATGAAACGAGTTAAATCAAGTGCTAGTGAATTATGGTGACGGTTACGAGCAAAACTGGACGTGTTAAGAATTTGCATAATTTCTACCGACACAAAACAACAACATGGAACGAGATAAAAAGATACAATTTGACTGAAGAAACATGCAAACACAAGAACGAGAAACTCAACAATTGTCTCCTGCCTTGTTCTTATTTGTTGTATTTATTTTATGCACCTGCTTCTTCTTTCCTTTGCTAAAAAGACTCTTTCGTTAATCGACTGCTGACAAATTGCTATTTCGCTCCCGTGTCACATTTGCATTTACATTTAGCTAACTTTATGTCCCGACTCCAACAAGGGTTGTATTTCAATCAAAACAAAAGAATACAAAAAATCACACAATCTCAGTTTAAGATGGCTTCAATGCGTTATGCACGCACGTGACAAGACACAACGAATATTATTATTAGAGTGCTAAATTTACGCTACGTTACATTGTTATGCACGAGTTGCAACAACGATGAGTTAGATTCTGGTCACCGAGTAAATATATACGCATACTGCTAGGCTAATTGCATTTCTTCATCGGTTTTATCTCTTGACTGAACAAGAAAGATCTAACAGCATAAACTGTCACAAGTCGATATATCTGTATTCAAATTTGGCATGTGCTATTTTGTTATTATGTTTGTCAAGCGATAAATTATCTTTTTAGCATAATGTTCATTAAAATACAAACTATTTGAAATTGGGGACATTTTGCTGTCACAACTTGAACCCGTGACCAGTCAAATAGAGAATAAATGTGACAACTCAGCAGGAGAAAAATTTAAAAATTGCTGCCACTCTAGCTGTTTGCTGTAATAAGTTTTACAAAAAACGTAACCTCTGACCTTTGCCAAGCTGCAAGACAGCTTGTATTTAGCATCTGCATGCATCATTTTTATGATTGTCCATTATATGTTTGTAAATATCTTTTAACATTAGCATGATACTTCCATTAATATATTTCGAATTGAAAGCTGTATATTCAAATTTTTTACATGGCTGCTGATAAAATTTATGAGGTTTTCTTCCTCAACAACCTGCTAAAAATTCAGACCGAGTTCCATCAATGAATACAATCGTTTTCCTCTATTTATTAAATTGAGTTTAAAATGGTATTATAAATGAAAATTAATAGAAGACCGTATGTCATATTCATTTTGTTTTATCTCAATCCTATCCTTTGCTTTCAACGTAATCTGGCTACAATCTCCGAATCTTCAATCAATCACAAACAATTGGATTTAATGTAAAATGCTTTTTGTTGTGCCTCCATAATTTAATGTAAGACTATATAGCTGCCAAAGAATCTGTATATAATTGCAATCAACGGACAGCAGCCGTTCTTCTCTGGGTTCATTACTGGTAAATAATTATCAGTGTTCCAACAACTTGCAGAGCTGAATGAATACTAAGCAGCAGTTTAGCTCAAAAATATTGTGATGGAGTAGATCGATATTGGAGATAACTATGAGTATTGAATTGGCAGATTGACTTACTGAAGACGTGGAAAACAATTCTAAATCTTGAAGAAAACTTCTTGTTCTCCTTGCTTTTCTTGCACGTAAAGATTACAATGGTCCGTTGTTTTCTTTAGCTGTATACCTGGTTAGTTAGTTAGTTAGTTGGGATGTTTAATTGACTTGGGAATAATATCTCTTAAAATGCTAAATAGCAAGTAGCGTGGCATTACAATATTTAGCATATAAATGAGCCCTTATTCTCTTGATTTCATAGCACGAAAGAGGAGAGAGATGGACATACAAGACAGCAGAGTTCATTATCATTTTATTGTGATTTTGATTGAATCCTGTCGAGAGTACCAATATTGGTGGATCTGGGGATGATTGGGATTCGATTCTT
This sequence comes from Proisotoma minuta, assembly GCA_034698145.1. NCBI lineage: Eukaryota > Metazoa > Arthropoda > Collembola > Entomobryomorpha > Isotomidae > Proisotoma > Proisotoma minuta. The sequence goes on along the minus strand of JAQIXN010001276.1, from coordinate 15,005 downwards.
TGCTTTGGTCCGTTACATAAATTATAAATGAAAAGGCAGGAAGAAGAATCTAAAATTAAGTTTCATTGATTTGAGAAAATTTTGATCTTCTACCACTTCTCTAAGCATATTTGTTGCTTTAGATCAAAAAAATTAATTCCAGTTTTGAAAATTTAAAAATGCATGGCTATTTGCCAAACATTGCAAAGTTGAGCAAATCATTATAAACACCCGTAGAGCTAAAGTAGAAATGTTCATAAGTCAATTTAAATGCCAGAAATAAATAACAATATAGAATTTATAAAAATAAAATTACAATTATGAATAATTTTAGCAATACAAAGAATTCTTACAGAAAAAGGCCACGTTTAAGACTGTGACAGTAATAATGTGTTACATAATGGTGTATAACATAACTGAAAGACGATAGTATGATATTTTTGACAACTATTGATAGCTCCCTATATATCTGTCTTGAAGTTGACCCTCATATAAATTTAAAATATAATGTGGGGAACAAAGAAATGAATTTACATATGATGTTCATTACAATATTCAATTATATTTTAGTACATGGCTACTTGAGAAAGCATTTTAATTGCTCATAAAATCAAGATAAGTCAGTCAATTCAAAAACCAATAAATTTCATCTCCCAGCTCATTAAACCACCTTACATAATACTCATAATAGCTCAACCTTTACACTCTTGAATTTTTAAGCCAACAAATTTAATCTATAATCAAATATGTGTGCATGTATTATTATTATGTATGCATATGAATATCGGAATGTAATGAAGTACAGTAGCGGTAGTAGGATATCGCATATTAAATCTCGCATATAATTACCTCCCTCTTATGAAACGAAAAGCAAACGGTAGCAACTTTAATTTCCGAAACGTCAAAACAATTTTAAACATTATTGAGTCTGATGAGATCAAATCGTGGCCGAGGCTTTAGTATTAAGGTCCCGAATGACTGATTCATGCTCCTTTCACATTTTATATCCGACGTCTGGAGAAGTAAATAGTTATTTTTGTTACTTTTTGATTATTAAACACATCAATTTCTTTTTTTACTAATGTATTGCCATCAAGATCAATTCGACTTCCTTAAACTATGTTTATAATATTATAAAATAACTAAATATATAGATATATAGAGATTCACAAATGCAGCCTTTGGTATACATTGCTTTCGAAACAATAAAAAATCCGTGACTGGATATTGATAGGTGTTGTGTGGCAAAAACTGTAAGTTGTTGCATTATTTTAGAGATGGAAGCTTTTTATTGTGATGCATAGGTTGGTATGAATGATACCTAAAATAAATAAACCCTGCTGAGACTCTATTCAGTTAATTGGATTCCTTAATATGGAAATTGGATATATCAGTAAGAAAAGGTAACTAAAATACTCTTTAAATTTTATTATCCTGTACCCTTCAAAATGAAGCTTCAATAAAAAATCTACCAACCAAAGATACAGCCACTGATTCTTTTCTTTTTTGATTCTTTATGTTGTATCTGCAAAGGAAGTGCAATCAGAATGTAAAAGAGACTGGACGTCAATCAATTTCTTGAATTTTTCTTTTCCATAATATACTCCATGTTCATTGTTAAATTTGAGGTTCAAGGAAATGAAAGAATATTTTTGCTACACTGATTGGATTACAAGAAATTCAAATAAATTTAACCTGGCTTCTTATATTTACAACTGCACGTGTCCAATCAAAGGAACTTAATGGAAGATTGAAGTTTTTATTGTTTGGCTAAAGCAAAAAGTAAATTGTATAATTTATTAAAGGTGTGATAGTATGTAATAACACGTATATTTTCTCCTGTATCAATAATAAAATGACAAAGGAAAGTAGGAAAAAATGAGAAATGATATGATATCCATAAGATACCCAATTCAAAGAGTGTCCGATTAGAAAAGAATGCCGAAATTAAAAAGATGAGCCTTTGATGATTATAAAAGTGCTGTTTCATCTCAAGTTGAAGTGATATAAGAAATATGTGCATGTTGCTTCCATATACAGCAGGTGTGTTTAATTCAAGCACCAGTTTATTAATTGATCTTAAATGAATTTTCGAATTAATTAATGAGTCCACGTGTATACTTCCTGGCAGTTCCTGGACCTGAGCACCATTTTAATCAAAAAGACGAAACTCATCTAATTTAACAGCAGTTTTACAAAAAATAGATGGGCTTGAACGGTTAAGTGGAAAAGGTCATCGTTATTCATTTACAACAGCTTCTGCACGCACATGATTTGATATTTGCTGTCAAAAGCAATTATTTTCTTAGTGCAATATGACAGTTTTGCATCATTTCACGGGTCAACAGGTATTTAAGTGGAAGGGAGGATTATTGGACATACTAAATTTTTATTACCAACTCACAACAACAACTTTATTAAACGAGCTTATAAGCAATTAGCAATTTATAATTAATTGCAAACTGAAAAGGGTTATTTTTTGCAGACCTTATCTTTTAAAAGTTCAATGTACCTTTAAAAAGTTCACATTTTGGCGAAACCTTCATCACTTTCCCCAAGAAAAATGGTCATCTGAAAATTATATTAATTTTATTTTATGGAAAAGCTATTCATAATAGCCTCATTAAATTAAACCATCTCGTAATATTCATAATGTTCAAGCCCACATATGTATGTATATACAAAGTTAACTGAAGTATCATAATCGCAAATAATTGAATATTGGTTTTTGTTTTATGAAGCATAAGCATTTTAATTGATACAGGTTTGACTGGTTTCAAATACAAAATACAGCATCCGTTAGTTTTTAACTAGATTCGTATATAGCTACCCGTTTCTTAAGAAAATCAGCGATATTTTTTGCCTTTATGTGCAAAAATACATTATTCAATAAAATTAAACATCATTTATCAAATATGCAAAGCAGTGAGAATAAAAACCGGTAGCCAGTGTAAATATTTCTTGTTGTATTTGATAAGCTTGTGTTTTGTTTTATACTTTACAAATACACGATTGTGTCATCTTGAGCTTGCAATCTATAAGTATCAATGACTAATTATCTAACAACAAGTTTGATTAATGCCTGAACAAATCTATGAAAAAAACTTAATTTTTAATTAACATAAGTTTACAAACCATTTTTCATTTTCAAACCAAAAGGTTTGGCACTTGTTTGCAATATTATATTTTTCATAAATCAGTAAAGTTCAATCTTTATTCACCACTGACACAGTTTTATTTAATATACCCTGTGCTTTTATTTATGTGTTTCTAAAATTATTAAAGCTGCCTACTTAATTGAAAAAAATAAAGTTTAAGCTTGGACAGATTAGCAAAAACGTTATATTCCAAGTGTAAACACAACTACCGATAAATTTGGAAGGTTACTAACAAAAAATGACTTTAGATTGGAATTTCAAATCTGACACAAACCATCGGATAATTATTTGTGATTCGTTGCGCATAAAATTTTAAATTAAACGTTATTTTCAATTCCTCATGCTAATTTTTCTCGTGTATTGCATACATTACATACTTGAAAAGAAATGCATTAACTCGATCTGCATTTTGTGTGACGATGAAAGCGTCTCAAAAAATTGCATTAAAAGTTTCACACAAAGAGCTGCCGCTACATGCATCTGCAACATGGTTTTAAACGCGTCTATTAAAATCTGGTGCAGCTTAAATGTTTTTTGTAGGACAAGATAACACGGTTTTAAATCCGACGGACAAGATCTAATTTAATGTTAAATGTAAGCAATGGAATTATAATTTAAAGTTAATCCGTTTTATAATTCATGCCTTGCATTGAGAAAACCGACAGTGAGACGAGCATAATGATCACCAAACTTACCACATTTTGAACATGTTTTTCGTTGACAATTGAATTTAAGTCTTTGGTTGATTTCGTAATACGTTAACAAAGCGATATAAAAGATGAGTGACGGTTTAAATCTTTTTAAATATTATCATTTTAAATTCCTGAATTTATTCATGAACTAAAGCTTTTGAGGGAAAGATGTGAAGATGGAAGGGGTAGATAGATGGAAAAAGCAAGCCAGTGTATTTTCCAGTTAAACATATTTCATGCTACTAATTTGCTCAACAATGAAATTTGAAAACTTGACAGCTTTTAATAATACCTGCTTGTGCGTGTGACTTGGCTTTCTCATATTTTTTGTCATTATTCGACCAACGACAAGCTTGTATTTTTTGTAGTATAACCAACAGGTTTTAATTTGTTTCATTTTCTTCCAGTAGTATGCAAATTTAGTATTAAACTTTTTGTGATTGAGTACATATGTATTTTATGAGTGTCAACATAAGTGTCCATTTTTACTTTTGTATGCTCAAATTGTCGAGGCAAAATGGAAAGATAAATAATTTTAATTTTTGCAAAGTCAAGTTCAAAGACCGGATGATAATAAAATAAATTTGCTTTGAGTGGTAAGTGCTTGTCAGAAAATAAGTTGTCCACTTTGATCCATAACCCACCACTCCTGTGTGTAACTTGTCGCTGTCATTAGAAAGCATTTTATTAGACATGTGAAGATTTTACATAGAACTGACCATCCATTAGTGGTGCAACATTTCTCCTACTTTTATTTGTATTACTCTCTTGAACAACCATAAAATTTAAATCTGTCGGGCAAATCGTGATTCTTCTTCAAGGGGATAATTAAAAGTGGAATGGACAACTTGAGGTGCAAAAACAAAGAAAATGCAGCGAGGTTTATTTTGCATGGATTAAAATTGGCTGACGAAATTGTTAAGCAAACTCGATTTTATAAAAAGTGTTAATATTTATTTTGCTAGTTCAATATTCATATCAAACACAGAGTTTTGTTTAACTGCGCAAAGTCAAATTATATCATATTAGTGTAAGATTTTAAGTACGAGGAAGATATTTTTTCTAGCTCATTCATTATAACACTTTGATTAATTTGGAGTTTACTAAATTGCTTTGCATAATGTATATTTTTACTTTGTCAGGTTTTCTATTGCGATTTGCTCCTGGTTAATAATAATATGTACATAATAGCTGTTTTTGCCCCCAGTCAGTAACATCAATTCAACTTGTATTTTATTTATTAACTAGTGGACTGCAAATCTTTTTGCAAATTATAGAGATGTGCTTGTTTTTTTTTGTAGCTTGTGAGTTCAAATCAAGCAAAAGGTTTCAATCGTTAAAATTTGACTCATTGTGCCTCATTACTGACAACTCTCCGCCTACATCTTCAAGCAAACAACAATTATTTTACCATTTCTAGCAATCCTAACAAGGGGTAAATCCCGTTTATTTGAAAATATTAGGCGTCAAAAGATGTCAATTATTACCATCTCGAAATCAATTCTAAAGACGATCTGCATTTACCCCTTCAAAGCAACTCAAATAACAAGCAAAGCCAATGACCGAAAAATAATTTGTACTTTTTAAGAAAAACTTTTACAAGCAACTTGCTAACAAATTGCCAATCAAAAAGTGACTTGTCAAACTCGACGCTAACGTTTTACCGAAAGGTAACAAAATACTATACAGTTTAAATACAATTTGTTTATTGTTTGCATAAAATTGTAATCTGGTGACATCAAAATTAACATTTAATTTTTGTTCTCTAACAATAAAAAATATCGCGTATTTTATCATTATTTATAATCAATTTTTCTTTTGTCAGAAAGACAAACTGTAAAATTCTAACGAGATTTAATCAATGTCATCTCATTCAGTTGTGTGGCTACACAAAAACTAGATACAACTATTAGTCATCTCTGGCAATGGACAAAGTGTAACTTTATAGCTCTCGAATTGCGGGCATCTTTGAGAGCTCGAAGCTCTGTTAAAGAGTCTCTTTGACGGACAGCAGATGAATGCCGATCTTTTTCGATTATCAAGGGTTAATATTATGTAAATTAATGAACCAGCTACTGTGCTGGGGTATTGTGTTACCAAATGAGATTTTGGATCTATTTGCAAACGTTTTTTAAATATGTTTATAAATTTATCTACCTGTTGTGTGTATATATTTGCATTGATTTATTATACCTATCAAAATATTTTTTTGCAAATGAAGTAATGTTGAATGATGAGTATCAAATGTCACATGTCAGTATAGATAATATCCAACAAATCGGATGATCACATTCTTTGCATAATTCGACTCGAAATAAAAATTGAGTAATTGATATTTGATCCGTTTCTTTAAAAATTTAATAAAAACAATAATGACATTGAAAATAGATACATCTCGTAATGCATACATTTATCCAATTCATTGTTATTATAAAATACAAAAATTGCACGTCTTCAAACTAACGGATGGATATGCCAAAAAACCGGTAGTACAAGTTGATTAAACGAATTACAAGGATGCCAATAAAATTAAGTGAATTGGGAGTAGCAAAAAGCTTTAAATTCCAATGCACTTCAGATTGAAACCAATTTAAGTTCCAAAGGTTGATAATGATTTCTAGCCGGTAATTATAACATTTCATTATTGTGACCACAAGCCAGAATGAATGGTATCTTTTGATCCAATTTCACTAATTCAAAAATGTGCGATGAAAAATTCTAAACTTCTTCATTACTCGATTTCTTGTGACAGCCAACACCCACAGTCGGCAAACTAAGGAGATAAAAGTATGAATATGCAAAATAAAGACTTTATAGCTACTTGGGTTTTCAAAGTCAAGTTGTCTTCTTTTTTTTCCTTCTGCTTTGTGTAAATGTGCAAATAAACGAACGAATCAAAAAGGTCAACAGTCGGTTGATTGGCCTGTCAGCAGTATTTGGAGAGAAGGTGGACCTCCATTAATTTCGCTACCCCTATTTGTTTTCTGCCTTGCAAAATTAATTGCTTTTTATTGTGTTAGTGAATAATAGCTTTTGTCTCTAAATAAGTGGCTTCTTCTAAATTCGTTCCAATGAAGCAAAATCTTGTTGTAAGATTTTTTTTTCACTCTTTTGTTTTTTGTTTCGTGCAATGCAATTGCATAATACATGTCTCACTTTAGTAACATGGTGTATATTTTTTTTTTATTCTGCCATCTGGTAAAACCATTATGTGACCTTAAGACAAGATAATTTTGAAGAAAATTTCAAAATTGTGCCCATTTGGTTGTAAATTTCATAACGAGAAATCAAGACTGGGTGCACTGGAGACATTGAAATTCATGCAATCGGAAATAATTGGTTAGTTTAAAAGAAAATTACAATGATAGAAAGGCAAATAATAATGATATAACGAAACGATGATAGGAGACAGGAAGACAATAGCATAACCGTTAACTAACAAGAAAACAGAAAACAACCAACTTTTCGTCTCCCATTTGTCTCTGCTATTTTCTGGAAAACGCATACTGAAACAATTGCAACCGTCCACTTACTTTAAAGACTTCCTTTACTCTATTTCCAATTTCTTTCTAAATTAAATGAAACAGACACCATCTCATTACTGACATTATGAGACCCTTATCCAGCAGGGAGACTGTAAATTAAAACAGAACAATGACTTCTTGCCAGTCATGCACGATATGGCATTGCCAACTGTGCATTGTCATGCAAAGACCTAAAGTAACGACTTTTTGTTTTAAGGTAAACTTTAAAATCAACCCCATTTATGACTTTTAACCCCAAACAAAGACATCCACTTTATGTACAACTCCAGTTGTTTTCTTCATTATATTATCATTTCGTGACCAGATTACTATTTCTAGAGCTAAGCAATGTTATGGGAAAACTACGAAATGTCTTGAAAATATTCTTGAAAAATATTAATTAATAGTCAATATTAATTTATTTTACGCAAACCTGATTTTTTAATCTTTACATTCATCTGGTTTGCTTATTTTTGATTTTTCAGATATATTGAACGGTTTAATCGATTTGTATTCTGTTCTTGTAAAGCTTATTCGGCCACTTGAAAACTCAATAATTGGTTTTCATTTGTTGCCTTCATATTTGCAATACTCCATCAGGTTTCCATTAATTGGATTTTGATCAAACCAATCTGAAATTATATAGGTGTTGCTAAATTAGCGTACCTTTATTATAAAGATTGTCGATTCGGATTCTTGTTTAGTGCAAAATATCTGCACATTTGTATTTTGCAGTTTATGTATTTCACCTCGTGATACAGTAATTTTGTTTTAAGAAAACTTAATTAAAATCTATACATATTAAGAAAAATTTGAAAAAAATGCTAACGAAAATAAGCAATGAGTCAAGTTAAGAAATAACTTAACAAGAAAAATAAATGGTTCAAACTGAGACATCATTGAATATTGATATACTAACATCTTAATCTTACACAATCGTTTCAATTTAAAAATTATTTAATCCAAATTGGTCCGTGTAGTGTTTTCATTCTTTCGACATCAAGCAACATCTTCTCCCATCTGTAATTTTCTTAATCTTATATATTCCAATTTTGAGCTTTGGGATTGCGTGTTAACGAAATTATAATCTAGGAGAAACCGGAGATGGCTTTCAACATTGTTTAAAACATTTATTCAAAAACATGGTCAATTTGAGACAAACTCGTAGTACAAAATTCTATACACGTTCACCAAAATCTCAACCAATTTTATTCCGTTAAGATTGGAAATAATAGTTTTAGGGTAACAGCTTAATCCAGATTTCTGTTGCTTTTTTAAATAACGGTGTATATATGCTGCCTTGTAAGAATCATGCTTAAATTTAGACAGTAAAGCGAATAACTGAAAAAGAAGAATGCAATCAGAACTGATCAGAACACCCAACAACTTTTTTAACAACAAATATATGTATTTATAATTTCTCTGCTACTTCAAACAGTTTGTTTTCCCTAAAGGCAATGCAACTTTAAATGATGCATTAGGCCATCATAAAATTTAGTTTAATATTATAGGGGTTAATTCAGATAAACAAACATGGACAAGGCTGCTACCATTCCTGGAGGCTACAATCGTCTTTGCTTAGTGTTGAGACATTTAGCTGATGGATAAGTATTATTATATGCTACTAATGGAACAACTTTAAGATTATTGACAACCTGCAATCAATCAAAGACTTAATCTGATCAAACATGTCCATATGTGGGCAGAATGGGCAATGAAACCAAATATTCCAAATAAAAATTTCATAAAATTGCCGCAAAAGCATTACCCATTTCTTTAAATATGTACAAACTTATGATATAAACCTTTTGCACAAACTTGATGCAAAGTCATTGTATTTGTGAGATATGTTAAACAGCGGAACTATCAGCTCTTCACTTCCTTACAAAGGGGATGAATTTGGTGCTTTTGGTTTATTTATGGCATTCACATAGTAAATTACATTTCCAAGTTTTTCCATAACGTAATTGGATGTAGTGAACTGAGAAAAAGATGCTGATAAGATAGGATGGACACGAGTTAGTGGAGAGGGGTGAATAAGAATCTAACCAAAAATTCAGATAATACCGAACACTAATATTGTCTGGCCTTTCTCATATATTTATTTTCCGAACCGAAAACGATGACAAACTCTGAAGCGTAGTTGAAGAAAGAAAAGAAAGCAATAATTTTTTGGCAGTTTGTTTTTGATATGTTCACCATTATTTCCCATTCGTGTCAATGATGCATAAGGGTTGAATATTGAATTGAGAGCACTCGGCCGGAAAGAAGACCAAAGTGAAGACATTTGGACAAGAGATGAAGGAAGGGGAGAAAGCACAAGAGATGATGAAAGAGCAGGAGGACAAAGGAAGGGACATTAGCTATTATGGATCTATTATCATCCTCATAAGTTGTTGAATATAGGATATTGACAGATCAGAAACCCAAAGACCATTGAGCACTTTACAACTCGTGCATTGCAATGGGTGAAAGCCATGGTCAGTTGATTTTCAATATCAGATTGTAATGCAAAGGGGAGAATGATTCCCGGTTTCAGAGTGAATTGACGGACGTTGTATAAAAGACATAAGATGACACAGTTGTGTATGCCAAGAAAGGGTTGATTTAGCAAATTCTTGTGCTCTATCCAAATGTTCCTATTTTGAAAAGGCTGGGGTTAATCAAAATAAGTAGTAACAAATATAAATATCGTGTACTTACACCGTTGATGGAATGCCTAATTCTACCAAAATCTTTGCAAGTTTCTTTTATCTCTTCGATAGCTCCCCTATTGTCTTTTGTGGCTGAATTGAAGCGTGACAGTTTCGTGGAAGGATGTGACGGGGGTGTGGTCAGCACCGTGATTATGAGGCTATTAACGTCTTCCATTCAGACATAATCATCACATCGTCAGCACTTGAACGGTTAGGTCGGAAAGGGGATGATAGTCATCCACACTCACAAATCATCCGTTTACTTTTCAAATATCAGAAATCCAAGAAAAAGAAAATTCGGACGAAGCAACCATATCAAAGTACAATGCAAATGTTTTTTAAAAAAATAAACTGTAGTCAATACGAAGAAGAGCAATGGACTGTGACAATTGTAACTAAAATTATGTCTAACGGAATACAAATTCCAAGAATCCTAAATTGTCACAAGAACAAAAATCATCTCCGTCCGTCTTTGGACGTGGCATCAAATTCAATACAGATCAATCTCATCAACCAACCATCATTGACATTATTGTATCGATCGTGAAGTTTCTTCCCATCTTCAACTTCCGTCGTTTTTCTAAAAATGTACATTATTGTAAAAGCCACAACCACCGCCTTTGCATTGCACTGCATTATATTATGCTGCTGTGCATGAAGGGTTGATCTCTCATCTCAGTGAATCAATCCAGAAAAAATTGAGTGATTTCCTTTCTTCGACATTTGAAAGGAAAAAGGGGTGTTGTCCAAGGCTATATTTCAATGTCGGTGACATTCACAGATAAATTTACATGCACGAAATTGATCTCGGTTAAATAGTCAAGAGTCGTGAACACAATTCAATGCAGTCAACTACTATATAAATACAATTCATTCATTCTCCTCTCTCTGAGTCTCTCTCATTGTGATGATCTCAATGAATGGCGATCTAAAGATAATAAAAATTTATTTAATGGGCTGAACGACAAATTTTGCAATCGAAACATTTCTTTTCTAATTTAAAAAACATCACGACCCTCCATCACAGACAAATTATTGAACAAGTTACATATCTTCTGTGATCTACAAAGTAACTGTTCTGTACGTAATCTAATAGACAAGCAAAGCACTGAGATTTAATCACCCAGCAGAGATGAATGTCGTGATTAGGGATAAATGACAAATTGCAAAGAATACACAGAAATAGCTCTAACAGATCCAATTTGAACTCGATTCACGAATATTGAATAAGTCAGTTGTCAATTTGAAAACAAAAATTATAATTGGTCTAGGCTCTGCAAGTTTAAATTTCAAGACAGTTAATTGTATAATATGTTAATTGAAATAAATGAAATTGAATTTCCCGATGTACTTAATTTTTTGTGGTTTACAAAAGAAGCCACAAGAAGGAGAAAGTTTCTGTAAATACTTTTTTGTAAACCAATATTTCTAAATAGAATTTCCACTCCATTACACTCAAAACTAAACATCAAAGTCACTCATCGTAATAACATTCTTGTAGCATTCTTTGTAACATTGTGAATGTCAAAATAAATGTATCATGAGATGATCATGCTGCTAAATTAGCATCCGCTTTATTCAACCGACACAAATAGTGTTGCCCACCAAGCAGAAAATTCAATCTGGATTACATAATAATGTTTTTGTACAACAATTTATTACAAAATGTCATGAGTCAGCCCTAATATTTGATATTTTAAGTAGCCATTTCAACTATTATACTTGTTTGGCTTATGGCTACTTTCACTCGCATTAAATCCAATATTGGTTGCAGATCTTTAGAGGGGCTTTACACTACATTTTTTATGTTTTATTTTACACGCCCAGAAACATGTTGAACGGGGATTGAAATGAGATGATTGCATTGAATGGGATGTACAATATGAGCTCATTTTTTACCATTTCTATTTAATCATGTTCACTACTTGCGGTTGAATGTGCCTGAAAGTCGTTGCATCTAATAACTAGATGATTTATGATTACTGCATGTTTGACAAATTCATCTAATGTAGGAAAAACTAAAAATCAAGGGCACACACATCATCATCAGTCTAAATGAACAGGACTTTATAAATCTGCTTTCAATGAATGAATAAAATACATTCAAGTCAGTGTACTGACAAGCTAAATGGAACTTGTCTTGTGGAATTCTCAAAATTATTAGTGCACCTGAAAGAATTAAATTATTCTGGCCATTATAAATATTATAAATTAAAAGAATGCTTACGCATAATGAGTATACGCATTTCCTTAAGCAATGCCAAGTCCCCCAATTAAATTTAACATTTCAAATAATTGTCCAGACTTTTATAAAATTTACGATGCCATAAAACATAATAATGTGTCCATTTGTGCAGCTTGGCTTCTTTAAAACCTGAATCCAGCTGTTTACTACCAATTTAAGTCAAGCCTTCAATCAACTTCAAGTCCAGAGTGGTCCATTATCTCTGGACTGGAGAGTTGGCTGATCAGCGTGCAAAAGGAAAGTTGGTTAAATATTCAAATTCGAAAAACATTTATGCCAATAATAAAAATGATGCAGTATTATAGTAATTTAACGACGAGTCTTCCTTGCACAAGTAAATAAATACCAATCAAAAAATTTCTCTTTAACTTGCCTCTCTCAACTCTATTGCATACGCTTTTATAAAATTTTGAAAACAGATAACGAATGTAATTAAGATTCGGCATAATCTTTTATAAAGTGACAAACATTCCAATTTATCGATTAATATTCCAAATGTTTTGTTCAAAATCCATCTCACTCTACACTTCAAATCAACTATCAGTACCAGCTGCCGTAAAGATTCCGATGACAACTTAATGACACTCGTCAGCATCCCCCAAAGTGAGCCAGTTCCATGTTGAAAAAAATATAAAAGAAGGGAGACTCATTCCACATGGGATTTAGTTTGTTGGATATTATTATTAGACAGTGAAAGCCAACATCTTTTACCCATTCAATCTACCCTTCACCGTTCAGGACTTTGGTTACGCATTTTATTTGACTTGGGAATAAGGATTAGCTTAAGTCCTTTAGATATATTGACAAGCTGATATGAAAAGTGTTGGCCTAATATAAATTATATATGTCTATAAGTATATGAGTAGTATGAACAAGGCCGATGAACGCAGTTGTCGTTTTTGTTGATAATTTTTCCATTGATAGATGATATACTTATAATGCAGCGTTTGTTTGTATACTGTATTTTTTGAAGGAACGTGATTAAAGAACTATGTATTTTGTACGAGTAAATACTTCTATAAGGGGAGCAGACGAGATAATCAAGCAACCCTTACTGGCACAAGATGTAAAGCTTTTATTATAGTAGAACAGCGTGTGGTCCAGTCATTTTGACACCTTCTTATCTTTTTATTACGTTTGACAACTCATCAAGTGTCAGCTTGCTTGACCTAATATTTTTTACAGCAACCAAAGTAGACGAACTGAATCAATAATATGTTTATATTTTGTATTCAACAAACAAACATCTGGATAAAAATTAAGTATTTGTATCTGACCAAGATATCCGAATGTCTCATTTTATGATGAATTAGTACGGATATTGAAAGGTAACAAGCAAAATTGAGACATTCAAAAGTAACAATTGAGCCATAAGATTACTTAGTCGAATTAGAAAAACAAGCTCATCAATCAACGAGAAATGTACAAAAAAAATGATACGAAACCACTCAGCAGCTGCATTCCTAAAGTCTAACCTATTATTGAAAATAAGAGTTTAAAACCATCTCATGCTTTGACATTCTGCAACAATGTTTATGCAGCATCTCTACGTATTACAGATTTCTTCATTTGTGGGGAAAGGTTTAGTTGGATGCGAAAGGGTTCTTCTACTTTTATGTATGGTTGTGTGCTGCAGTGATTTTATGTTTGAAAGAACTAGAGTTCAGGAGAAGATACTTTAAATCCCTTTAGCTTTAAATCTTGAATAATGTTGAATTTTAGCACAGGGTGACATAAGATGAAAGGGTCTTGACGGATTTTGTTTGGACTCTGGAAATCCTTTGCTAGGAAAACAGGGAAAGTATATGACGGACTCCTTTTCTGTTTAAACTTGGATGAGCACATTCGTCCAAGAAATATTTCCATTTTACTCACTCTAGCACAATAATGTATGAAAGCTGCATTATTGTACAGCTCAATTTCCACAATGCAGTTTGCCCTCTTCTTCTTCAATCTGCATTGCATTGCAATGTTGGGTAATTTAGCGTGATATTACTCAGTTGAGTTTGTTATATTCAGAGATGGGCGAATTAAGGTTGAGCTTAAAGTTACGGCTTAAATTCCAAGTCAAACAAATCATTCTTAGCCTTCATATAAGTATACTTGCACTACAGGCTGTGGTATTGGCTGAAATAACAAAGAATGCAAAAATCGGATTAATCGGATGACATGTCACACTTTTCGCTGTCTGTTCGTGCAACTTTAAGAAAAGAGACCTTCAAAAGGTTTTCTGTAATCGAAAGATTTAATAGAGTTTCTTTATGAAGGAATAAGATTCATCCAAAAACTGCATTCAATCTCAAAGCTTTTGAACCCCAGAGGCAAAGAGCAAAGGGAGCTTTTTTTATTGTATGCACCGAAATGCAATAAAGATTTCACATTGCCACATTTTTATGATTATGTTTCACAGTAAAATGCATTATATCACAACCTCATCCCACCCACAGACAACCAGATCGAATTTAGCTAAAAAGGCAAAACTACCCCTCCCCGGGTAAGGGTAAGAGAAAGTAAAGTAAAGTCAACACAATTGCTAAACTAGGCTTGTGATTTGAAACATAATCATCGTGTAGTGCAAGAAAGACGGAGAAAATCTTGTGTTTGTGCATTAGACGTGTGCATTCCCTCAAAGGCAATAAACCGTTATAACGCACATAACGAAGGGGTGAAACAATGTCCCTTCGATTCTGTCTGTCCGTCAAAAGAGGTCA
>JAQIXN010001275.1:0-20403 GCA_034698145.1 Proisotoma minuta | reverse complement strand
AAGTGTCCGGATTTTGTAAAATATTGGAAAATTTTGAAGTTAAAAGTTTCAAAGTTTTATAACTTGGTATTAATTAATACTAAGAAATGGACCGTCGGGCGGAGTTGGAGCGGAAGCGGGCAAAGCTTAACGCCATTCGGGAGGAGAAGGAGCGGCTTCGAAAGGCCAAGGAACAAGGCGGCGCTCAAAGTCTTGTATGTTAATTATTCCTATTGACCAATTATAGTTTAATATGTTACTCATATCGGGACTATCAATTAACGTGCAGTATAATTAATTAAGCTACTAGATCTTAGATTGATTACTCATAAATTATGAGTCATAATGCGTGCTTAAAACTCGATACCATTTTAAAGAAAATGGAAAATGACACCGGCATTTGACAAAAATCATTCTACAAATTCTAGGATTTTTTGCGGTCAGATTCATGCTCCAACGCTTCCTTTGCAGCGTTTTTTGTCATTTGATGCCACAGGGTATTTAAAGTAGCATTTTATTTTACAACGTTTTCAGGTGCAAAAAAGTGTAACAAATCACGCCACGTAATATGTAATAACAATGAAACATGACGGGATTTCATCAGGATAAAATTACATTCGTGATCTCCCCATTTCATGAAATATCGTCCAAAAATATTTTCGTTAGCAAAGTAGAAGCAGTAGCACTTTGTTAATTGACCATTAACACAAATTACACGTACAACGTAGAGTCATTATCCTTTTACACACGTCAACACATCTGGATAATTAGTTGAAAGCTCTACTATTTGTTTGCAAAACAATTAAAGTTATAGCAAAGCTCAAACAGTTGCAATTTGCTGTGCCTGGAAATTGTTGGCTAATCTAAATACCATCTGGTTTGTACCGCAAACATTCATTTCGTGGTATCTTGTTTGATAACTAACAGTTGAAATAGTGAAAATTCTGTATTCGTATGAATCAATTCAAAATGTTGTCCACCTCAAAGAATTGGAAGGAGGAAAAAGAGCGGAAACAAGCAAGAATAAACGCGATGCGCGCAGAGCGAGCAAATCGTGCGCTTAGATTAAAGGCAGTAGCTAAGATTTAGTCAATTTCCATTTTAACTTTTATTTTTTTTTATAGGATCCAGGTGCAGCGGGCGATGGACCTAAATCAATGGACAATGTGGACGACATTTACAGATCTTTGGGAATGACCGGAGTGTCAGATGTGATGAACAGTTTGAGCACAATGCCTTCGGAACATCTGACCTCGATATCATCTCCCGAATCCAGTCTTCAGCAACATTCGATGGGAAAAGAACAAGGGTCACTAAAGGGTGACGACAGTGCCAAGTATGAAAAAATATTTATTTTTTTTGTAATTTTTGTTTTCAATTTCCAATTTTATACTTAGAAGGAAACTGAAGCTGACAGTGACGCAAGTGACGCAAACAAATATACCTGCGCAAGAAACGGTCTCGTATTCAAAAGAGACGCAAACAGCACAAAGTGGACCTGATCATAGAGACTGTGAGTATTTTCTCTAACCTATTTAAAAATGCTAAAGAGTTTTTGATCCAGAAAGCTTTTAACAAAATAGAAAATCACAATAGAATTCCACTGCCTTCTAATTAGAAGTTAATGAAGTTATAAATAGTTAATAAAATAGAATAATAATTTACCCTTGATTTTTAATGCAAAGCCTACTATGATATGTGGCTGAAGCCCAGGAAAGGTATGTATTTGTGTAAAAAAACGTAAAATGTGGCTTTATGAAAAGAAAATTATTAAAATTAAAAGGGATGAATGATTCGTCATGAATCCGAGAAAACACTTTGGGTTTGCAAACTCATATTTTAAAATGAAGGCATGAATTAAATATTATTAAATTTTTAGTAGATTTTTTTTAAAACCCTTTCTTTGGCATGTGATCTTTTGAATACTTTTGATAGTTTTGTAATATTTTGTCTGTGAAATCTTTACACTGGACATAGCAAGCATGTGGAATGTTATTTTAGTTTTAAACGGCAGTTAGTGAGAATTCAAATTCTATATTTCCTAAAAATTGATGTTATTACATTATTACATTTTTCTTTTTGTTAATTTCGTAGCCCATGCCTTCGACTACTACGGTAAGTCCTCATCTGGCTAGAAAACAAATGTCCTTCTTCACTTTTTTAAAAAGATCCAAACAAACATTTGTGATTGTGCATTTTACTTTTGACTTGATTTACTTTTTGTTGTTGTTTGTTGTTTGTAGTTTAGTTTTTTTTTTGGTGATGGGTTATAATTACAATTTATTTATTTATGCTTGTAATTAAATTATATGAGTCTGCAATTCCCAAAGAAAGTTATCTCATTTTGGCCAATTTTTCCTTTTCATTGTTTTTCTTTTTGGTTAAAAATCTAATTGATTTATAAAGCCGAAACTATTTTTCTCTTTTTTCCTCTTGTTCTTTAGACGAGTACAATCTAAATCCTGGTTTAGAATGGGATGACGAATTTGCAGGTAGTTAATTATTATTAAATGGTTATTCCACTATCGCGCACTTGTGAATAACTTTAGCACTAAAATTTGCTGAAAAGTTTATTAATTTTGCTCTTCGCTGGGTTAATTTGGGTTTTAGCTATAGAAAAAATTGTGATTGCTGTTTAATTGGGGTTTGCTAAATTGCTAATTAATTAATAATTATGAATTAACATTGTCTGGTCTGATATTGCAATGCCTTTTTGGATTCAGTTACATATCATTTGCTTTGCTATTAAAAACCAAGCGTCAATTAATTTATAATTACTTCAAACAAACGCTTCCTTTAAAAACAAAAAGTAAACTGAGGAAATTAAAATGCACAGATTCACAAATAATTTTATTCAAAAGCTGAAGGATTTCATTTTTTCAAGCTTTTTTCACATGTAGCTTAAAGCCTATATAAAATTGGTTGGTTTTTTGGTTTTATTTTCCATTTCTTCTTCACTGCCTTTGTCCATAAAAATCGAAACCAAAAACTCAAATAGTATTGGCTTTTGATGATGATCATCAAGCGGACGAAGAAGACTCTTCACTCACCCTCGACCACCACCGACTCCCAAAGTTGCCCCCAGGGATCCTCCCTCATGGCTTCCCTCAGGCGGTGGACGTTCAACCTGCGCTTACAGCCGCCGAGCTCGTCGCAGGGAAAAAGGAGGAGGAGGAAAAAATTGTCAAGAAGCCCAAGGAGCTGAGCGAAGAAGAAAAACAAATGTTGATAATGTCTCAGGGATTTGCCAAGTTCTTTGACAAATCTGCCCGGATTATGGAGCGAGCGTTGTGCGAGCCACAAAGTGATATCTTTATTGATTATTCCCGATCTGCGGATGCTGACGATGGAAGGTATCAATGAATGAAGCGATAAAATTCAAAATTTCGGGCACGGATGAATTGTTTTTTTTTTCTTCAGTGACGAGAAATCTGCCACAAGGCTATCCTTAAATCGTGTATTTTATGACGAGAAATGGTCCAAGAATAGATGTGTGAGCTGTTTGGATTGGTCTACACAATATCCCGAGTTATTGGCTGCAAGTTATTCTAATAATGAAGATGCACCTCATGAGCCTGATGGAGTGTGTTTAATATGGAACACAAAGTTTAACAAGACGACGCCAGAATTTGTATTTCATTGCCAATCCCCTGTCACCTCTGTTTCATTTGCAAAGTGAGATCTTCAATTTAGTTAATTTTATAAATTATTATAATTTTATTGATATCATTGCGTTTATCTAGATTCCATCCTAATTTAATTTTGGGAGGGACATATTCCGGCTCTATCGTTTTGTGGGACAACCGCGTTGAGAAAAAGACCCCAGTGCAACGAAGTCCTCTCACAACAAATGCACACACTCATCCCGTTTACTGCCTCAAAGTCGTAGGAACACAAAACTCTCATAATGTAATCAGTATTTCCACGGATGGGAAACTTTGTGCTTGGTCACTTGACATGTTGGCCGCACCTCAGGAAATTCTGGATTTGCAACACAAACAAAACAAACCCGTGGCTGCTACCTGCCTCGCGTTTCCTCAGGGGAGTGTCAACAATTTCGTAATTGGGAGCGAAGAGGGAGCAGTTTACACAGGTACTTTTTTTTGAAAGTGAGAATTACTTTAATCACAATTCGTTAATTCGTCATAGCATGTCGACATGGAACAAAGAATGGGATATTGGAAAGCTTCGAGTCCCATCACCACGCCCCAATAACTGGAATCCATCCCCATAATGTCCCTGGCCCCGTGGATTTCTCTCACCTCTATCTAACCTCTAGTTTTGATTGGAGCGTCAAACTTTGGAGTTTAAAAGAGCCCAAGCCCCTTTACTCGTTTGAAGTGGGTGGGGACTATATTTATGACGTCGCCTGGTCACCCATCCACCCTTCAGTGTTTGCGGATGTAGACGGCTCAGGAAAACTTAATCTTTGGAACTTGAACAACGACACGGAGCTGCCGTCAGCCTCGGTGACCGTAGACGGCCCTGCGGCTTTAAATCGCGTCTCTTGGACACAATCCGGACTTCATGTCGTTGCAGGAGACGACATCGGGAGGATTTCAGTATATGATGTCGGAGAACAACTAGCAAATCCTAGACAGGACGAATGGACTAGATTTGGGAAAACGTTAGCAGAGCTCCAGAACAATCAAACGGGAGAGGATTTAGATAATTTGTCAATAAGTTCAAGATGAAGCTTTTAAATAAAAATAATTTTCAAAGTAATTTCTACGATTATTTATTTCGCTCTCTTATAATTACTACGTGATTTTTTACATAAGAACTTATACAGAATTTCCTGACTGCAGTGTCTTTAGCCCAGTTTTAATTCATCGTCAGAACAAAATCACCATCAACTTTCACTTGAAATTTAGTTAATGAGCTGTCATCTTTTTTTTTGAATTTGGAACATTACGTACATTACAAATTGACATTTTGCTTCTAATCTTTCTTATCTTTATCATTAGTTGTTGGTGACTGAGTGCTGAAAAGTAATTTAAAATGAGCTATTGGATGCAGCTAGCTAACTTATCTGACTGGGGATAGTTTTTGTTAAATTAGAACTTGTTACTTGTATTTTGGAGCAGGGGATCCTTCAGAATAGTCACGTCCGGATGCCACAAACTGAAAAATGACCAATTCTCAATTAAATCTCGTAATTTGCATCTCTTTAAATAAATATGATTTTACCTTGTATTGCTTATTCTGGTACTCGTTCCAAGGCTCAGGATTAGTTTTTCTGTTCCAGGTGACATCAGGGCTTCTTGTGGCAAGACGAAAGACGTAGCCCCCAGCCAACAGGACCCCAGCCCCCATCAGCACGTAGATAGGAAGGATCTGAAGGGTTCAAAGTTCAATTTGTTAATACAAATGTCCTTTTGGATCATCCAAAAAGAGACTTACAGCAGGATTCTTCTTGAGGGAGGCCCAGGTGAGACCAGAAAGTCCTATTCCTTTATCCCCAGCCATTGCAGTCTGAAAAAGGTCACAGTTGTTGTTAGTTTTTGTCGTCAATTTAATTATTTTGTTACAGGAATATGAGCGCAGATTTTTATCGCAAAACCACGGAACTTGTAAATAATTTAGATTTAATTATTGTAAAAATTGAAACTTACCAAAATTTGCAAAGTTACTCTTAAAATTAGCAATTAGCGAATACTGCGAATTTCTGCAGAGGTGATGGCCGACGATCTGGTGAAACGGGAAAATTGAGACATCCAGAGAGGGAACCGGTTCATTGAATTGATGCCAAGATCCCGACCGAAATAACCGAAAAATTTCAGTTCCGGTTTTTATAAATACCTGGTTTAATTGTTATTAAATGTAGGGTTTAGAGGGGAATTTAATTATTTTATGTATGAGAGTGGCAGCTGTTTAATTATAGTTAATTTCCTTTAAGTTGGCCATTTCTTTATAGTCAAAGTTAAAATGGTAATAAAGTGTCTATTTAAATTAGTTGGTCATCATTTAGTTAATTTTTCTTTCTCCTTTTCAGGCAATATTCGGGGTCCAATTAGCACTATCCATGATAGTAGCAAGTTTAATATCAAAATTCGGGGCTTCTATATCATTTGCGAGGTTTCTATTATGCAATACCGGGTATTTACAAAGAATATGCATTTTCAACTTGCTTGATGATCTCAATTAATTTCCCTTGTTTAAAATTTGTCCTAGACTAATCCGTTATCTACATCCAACGGATATTGAACTTAGGGAGTTAGCTGGTATCCCAAAAGACGTTACCGGAGGGGGCAAAGGCAAAGGGAAAAAGGGAAAACAAGATGACAACAAATCCTCAAATACTTTTCATATTCCCAAGAACCTGGACATCACTGTAAACTTTTAATTATAATTATCGGTAATTGGTGAATAAATAAATCATAATTTTCTGCTGATTTTCTAGCTGGAGACCGTAAAAGTTACCCAAGTTGAAGTTGTGCATTTGAGATTTTACCCAGAGTACCATTGGGTAGTCGATTACACACTTTACGCAACAATTATTTATGTACTCACTGAAGTAAGTGCTAAGAAAATTTAAGAAATGCTTATTTTAAAATAACTTTATTGCTTCTCCAACAAATTATAGATATACTATGGATTGTTTACGCCTCAAAACGAGATGAATCTTTCCGTTTATTGGTGTGTTCTCACTCTGATCATGTGTGTTTCTGTCCTGGCCTCTGTGACTGCCGTCTATTTTCGCGGAGGAGACGAAGTTATGGGAGAAAGAGCAATGTGCATGGTCATGGGCCTTGTTTATCTCCTGGTAGCGATGATTGTACTTATTGTGGATGAGAATAATTTGGAAGTAGGAGTTGATCCTGCCTACCAAAGTTTTCATGAAAAGGCATCAGCATTCTTAGTAGCACAAGGTCTTCCTTCAACGTAAGTTTTATTTAAAATTAAATTATTAAATTAACATTTAGCTATAATTATTCGTTCTTAAATTTTGCAGTGGACCAGCTTCCAAACTGTTTATAAAATTTGTTATTGCTCTCATCTGCGCTTTTCTCGGAAGTCTGTTCACATTTCCGGGAATAAGAATGAGCAAAATGTTTTACGACAGTTTAAAATACACGGAAGGACGTCCGCTAGTAAAATTTGGTCTAAATGCCGCATTTATATTTCCACTATTTGTGGTAGCCCTGTGGATTCGGCCAATTGGCCGAGATTTATTTACTACTTCTTTTGGGACTTCCAAGGCCATGTACGTTAATAATAAGATAATTAACTAATAATAAGAAGATAAATGATGGAACGTAATTAATTGACTGTTCTTGGAATTTGTGTAATAGGATGACTGAAGAACAATTCGAAACTTTTCGAGTTGCAATGGTTGTGATTATGGTTGTGTTAAGAATTATCATGATGCCATTTTATCTCCAAGCCTTTTTAAATATTTCCCAAGACCGACTTATAGAACTGCACAAAGAAGCTGGGAGAATTTTAAATACAGATTTACAGAAAAAAGTTGCTGGAATTTTCTACTATTTGTGCATCGTGGCTGTTCAATACGTAACTCCAATGCTGATAATTCTACACTGTGCCTTCATGTTCAAGACTTTGGGTGAGTTTTTTTTTTTGTATTAACTTTTTTATTCTTCGATTCTTTGATTTGGTGTGGTCTCCTCATAAAATAAATATTATGCATAAATAACTGTAATTTAATTCATCCACAATACAAACCAGCTTCGGTTAGTTCGATTTCATTGTAAATTTATAATTCAAATGTGTCCGTAAACCCAATAAACGCATAAATAATTTTAAGCTATGAATAGATTAGTTACATTCATAAAGGGTTTTTATAGGCTCATTAAAAATCCGACATTCGGTAGTAAAATTTACAAACTAAACCAAACCACGAAAAAAAAACGAAGCTGGCTCTAACCCAACAGCCCAACCAAGTGTGTAGAAAAGAAACGCGAATTACCGTTTAGCTTTTTTTAGCTCTTTGTCCTTATTCAAGAGTCTTTTACAATTTGTATAGCCACTTAGAATTGAAATTGATGAATGGGAAGATGATGCTTTGACTAAGTGCATTTCAATTTAGATTAATAATAATAAGAAGTTGAGTACGAGGCCTTTTTTGGTCAGCGTAATTTGTGAATTATGTCAGTAGTTGAAGTTTATGTAATTGGATGAGGGAATATTTGGGCCAATTTGTATTCATTTTTTTAATTCTTCAAATAAGGTGGAGGATCATGGAACGGTTCTGTGCGAGCTGCAGATGTGGACATTGAAGGAACTTCCCCAGCATTTGCATCAGTAATGCCGGTCACAGATGAAGTAAAACCGGCCGTGGAGCATTTTGCAGTGGCTTTGTCTTCCTTACGAGTTGTAAGTGTCAATAAATGACCAAATGATGCTAAATTGCTAACATTGTTGTTTTATTATTATTTAGGTGTTTAATGCCACCGTGTTTCGAGGGATATTTGGCTTTGCAACTTGGTGGTGTAGCTTTCTCCTGTTAACTTCCAGTGCGGTTGGGGCAGGATATTTATCCTTTTTATCCCACGCTTAAATTTATTTAACTTATAAGTTAAATCTTAATTTTAATTGTTCCGAAATCTCAAAAGACCAAACATAATAATAAGTAGATAAGTAAAAGATTACAGCAGTACTTAAAACCCGTAGATCTCATAGAATTTTAATAGCCAAATTAAATTAGTAGATTTTTGTGTAAAGTCCAAAGCCTAATTAATTTTAAAAGCTCAAGAAATGTGCCTTAATCAATGCATTTATTTAATCAAGATTTACTTGTTGTCCAACTATTTATACTAAAGCTACTCAAACTTAAACTTGTTTCCGTTCCATCAGTTTGCATTGAAAGGAGAATTACGTTCTTTTGTATTATATTAAAATGTTGGCTCTTGTGGTGTAATTGGATTCATAATAATAATTTAGAATCTTTTCTTTAGTGTTGTATGACTTTCTCGGAATGAAGTGGGATAATGATGATGATGTTGCGTTTTTTTCTTGCATGGTTTTTTTTTGGATTTATCTTTAGGCTATATGTAAAATTTTTCGTGTTGTGTTGTGTTTCCTTTCAAGTTGTTTTTGTTGATTCTGGATTATGACAATGAAATATCTTATTATAAGAATATTTCTTGTCGTTCTGTGCAATATTCTGTACTTTTTCAGTTTTATTACCCGAATCTATACTAGTCCCTATTAATTTTAATTTATTTAATGTTACTCTGTTGTACTTGTTGAAATAAAATATGGAAAAAAGTTACCAGTATCAAAACCGTTTTAACTTCCTCTACCTATTAATACGTGTTGTAATAAAATGATGGATGAATCTTTTTCCAATGAGTAGGTTTGCTGAATTAGCACAATTTTTTAAGAGGGCAGGTGCTATTTATTTTTTAGTCGACAGTGTTATAATATTTCATTTCACTGTTTGTTTAGCTCAGCCAATTTACCACGGTATTTATCACGCTTCTTGGCTCTTTTTCACAAATGACAGATTTATTTGATGTGCACAAATCCAGGTTCTCTAGTATGTATATAATTCTTGCCCACCTGGTAGATTATGACCTACAAGAAAACATAGTTTGTGTCGTTAATTATGCAGATGTGTATTTTGCTTTTTCGACCCGAATCTCAGAATTAAACATTTCACATGCATGAGTCAAATTAAATCCAGGTTAAATGACCATTTCATTTTCACGTTGTAAAAAATGGCAGGTAAAATTGAGACTCATTCATTCACCCAATTCTCAGAAAATTTGCATGTCCACTCCACTTTTGTTTTATAGCTAATTAAATCATGTATAACTTTGAGATACCCTGAACTGGCCTGAACAAATTATTTACACCAGGTGTAGTTTTTTTTTTTTGCTTTGCGGTTTGCTTTGGGTTGGTCCTATTGAATAGATTAACCTATTTAGACTCTTCTTTTTCTTCAAAATTTTGAGGTGCTCCTAATCATTTTACATTAAAAACCTTTGTAGACATTATGAGAATTGGGCTAAGCAAAAATCCGAATAAAATAGGATCATTTTATATGCTAACTATCTGGCATAATAATGGATGATGCGGCACTTGAGCTGATGAGATGTTAACAATTTAATCCAGGTCACCCTATTTCCATTCAAGATGTAAATTACAGCTTCATTTTGCATGATGTCTATCACGTAACTTTCCTTATTAGATAGGACTCAATTACGATTTATAAAAGTTTGAAAAGCCAACTAAAAGCCAAGTCACGGCATGTCATGTAAATACAAAAGTGAAATAAAAATTATGTGAGAACTAGAGATTCGGGTCGGAGTTTAGTTTGTGGAGATAGTCGCAAATTAAGTATAAATGTTGTTTGTTTTGTGGAGCGATTGCGATTGTTTTCAGATTATGATTGTGCCCGTGCAAAATAATCATTTGACTTGTCCTCTTCTGGGAAATGTCACGTTTCCTGTAACAAGTTAAATGCCTTTCTTCCCTTCAGTTTTTAGAAAAAAACAAGCTCGACCTTTCTTTGATTTTCAAAATGAGAAAAATTGTTGAAGCTTACTTTTATTTAAGAAAAGTCACTCTGAGAAATTATACAGATTTCAAAAACCGAACACAAAATTTCGGACCAAAATTAAAGATAAATGGGCTAAACAAACAAACATTTGTCAAACTGTTGACGACACGCTTGACTTTGTGATTCACATCCGTATTTTAAAAAAAAGATGTCATATTTTGTTTAAAAAAGCGTGTGAAATGCTTTAACCTAATTCATCGGAACCGGGACTTTTTGTTTTACCACAGGAGTAGGTAATTAAAAGTTTACGCACAATATCCCAGTACCGTATCCACTTCTTATTAAAGCAGTAATTAAAATCTTAAATTACTCAATTTCATTGTCTTTGTATAAATGCCATTTACTCCTTATATGTACCAAAGAAGTCCCCTCTTAAAATTGATATGAAACTCATCAAATTCATTGAAAATTTTTGCAGCAATTTGCTCAGCTTGAGTGCGTGCGTTATGTTATGTCTTGGATTTTTTTGCTAATTTAACAGAAAAGTGGGATCTAACTTATTCTTTAGGATAAAAGAATGGGTCTAACGGGAATTTTATCGCTTGCTTTGCTTTGCTACATTACATTGAGTTAAAATTGCACAATGGATACAAACTGCATTACAGGAATATTAACCAACTAAGGAACGTATTTATGTTTGGAAAATTCATAAATGCTGTGATTTTAAACGTTTTGAAGCTTGTTTGCTAAAACGCCTTGCGAGCCAAGCAATTGCGGAAACTTTGAAAGTTGAACGAATCTTCCGATTCCGAGATTGGATAGTTTTGGAGCGTTACCTATGTACCTATGTCCAGATGTCGTTTAAAAATCTGGTAATTTGTATAAAAATCAGCACAAAACTTATGAAAGCCCTCTGCACTTCAAAACGTAAGAGTGATTCAATCTGTTAGCGTTTGAATGCCAAGGTTTTACCTTGCACTAGAACCAGATTTTGATTCTCATCACTCTTGCGGTGGACTCCTCCGTTGGCACATCTACAAAGTGCAAAACTGTTAAAACGACTTTGTTTTGATTCCGGCTACATTACATTTCACACGTTTATTGGTCCGCTCACCAAGCCGTGGCATTTCTGTATTTTACCAAGTTCTACGTAAAAATGTGATAAAATAGGAAGTGCATGAAATTTTGGATCTTTAAAATGTAAGTTTCTCATTTTTGAGTAAATTATTTTCAGAAACTTTGGAGTGAACTTCTGGCATACTTTTATTTTGCATGCAACTACGATAATTATCTCATCAGATTATTCAAGAAAAATAAAGTCGGGATGAGATTTCAGATTATATAGAGATGAGATTTTTTTGTTACACTGGCTCGGCTTAAGAACAAAGTTGATTAGTAATACCGAATCAAATTACAAGATCAACATTTTTTTTGCAATGTTAGTTTTGTGGCTGATAAAATCCTGACTTTGACTTTTTGACTTACTTTTTCAAATAAAGTAAGTAAAGTTTAGAGTTCTACATAAATCGGATTTTTTGCATGGCAGGGATTTTTTGTGATCCAATTTGACTTGATTTGTTTGTTGCAATTGAATTGAGAGTGTGAACTCAACAATGGAAAGATTTGCATTTTATTATTGAATGAAGGGTGGTGTGCTTGGCACTATTTTTATAAAAAGAAAAATATGGAACTTTAGAATAAATAGATTGGAAGTCGTTTGTGAGATTTGCAATGAATGTGAGAGACTTGAGACTGAAAATTCAAGCATTTTTAATGTTTGATTTTACGAGCTATAAAACCAACAATTTTTATTTATTGGATAATTGCTCCCTCCGCAATAAATTGCATGCACTGCAATTTTCGGGCTTTATTAATTACAGCTTGCAAAAAAATTAATGGATTTTTACAACTCGTGTACAAATGCCGGTCACATTTTCCAATTTGTCTTTTGTTGTTCCTGGCTAAAACAATGGGGGACAGTTATGTAATATATATTTTAACTCGATTCAATTCATTTATTTATTGAGTGGGTATAATAAATAGCATAATCCGATACGTGCTTTCCGTTCCTCTACACAGTTTACACCTATTTCATTTAGCTGACTTTTAAAACATTCATTACGTATGTAAGAAATTTGAAGTAGGATGTAAGATTTGGGAGACATTTTGGTTTGGCCAAGTATTAAAATCTTAAAGTGGCATGAAACATTCGAATTTAGAATTCGAAATGTTTTTAAATCTGCAAAGAAATTTTTGAAGACTTGAGATTGTTTTAAAACTTTGATTTTTTGACCCAGTGAGTCATTCGGAATTTTCAATTTTACAACATTTGGACTCATCAAACCTAAAAAACGTCAAAATGCAATATATTGAAACTTGCATTGCATTGTCTCATTTTTTTACCAGAGGAAAAACTTGTTTCTCTGCTCCCCTGTAACAATTACATAATAACAATAAAATAACGCCACTTTTCACCCATTTATTCCCTACCGGACAGAACAATAAAACAGTTGTTCAATAGGGCACTGGTAGCATCTGACAATTGATAGACAATGGACTCATAATAACAGAACTGCAGCCACCGGGATCTATAATTAATTGCAAATATATTTGCAGCCTGCAAACTACGCAACTTGATTTTGATGCATTTTCTGACGGATTTGTTTGTTTGTAATTCATCTTCAAATTAGTTGGGTGTGGTTATCGTGTGGTTAAGCCAAACCCATGTTTAGTTGAGGAAGAGCAATTTAATGTTTTTAATAAAAAATGCTGAGCTGAGTAACCTACTGAAACAGGAAGATTTCCCATGATAAACAAATCTCGTAATAAAATGAAGAGATAACTTTTTATTTGTCTGTCTGAGAACATGCAATTTAGGATTTCTCGATACTAGCTTGCAACTATTTTGTTTGTTTGGTTTGTAATATTAGAAGTAACTGGAAATGGGATAATTTGTCATTTTGAGAAGCTCCAAAAACCGTCATTTTATTGCAAATTGATTGTGATTTGTTGTAAAGCTCAACAGTCCAAAGACAAAGGGATACCGGTATCAACTTAAATAAGAGGATTAAATTAAACAGTTTATTTATTCAGCGCATCTGCCGTCAGTCATAAAATAAACTTTTTTGATTTGTGTGTAAAGGGATTTGCCCTTAAACAATGCAATGCCAACATTTACGGAAGATGAGCTTTCAAAACTCAAAAAAGTCCAAAGTCACAGTTTAGGCTAAAACAATGGGAGAGAGAATCAACAATTAAACATTTACGATGAATGTGTTTAGAATTTAGAAATGAGTGAGATACACGAAGCCAAGTTTGGGGTATGACTTTTGTTTTATTTTCCACTTCCTCAATCCACCCAGTACAATAAATACCAATTTTTCTAGTTATTTCAAATCTAAAATTAATTTCTTAGTCTTAAGTAATCAAATTTATATCAAAATTATATTTTAGTCATTGTATAAGTTCAAAAAATGTAAGGCTTTCATCAAATATTTAAAAATATGTAACTATTTTTTATCAACAGCTCTGATTTGAATGACGATTACAAAACAAAGATATACTACAAACTTTGTAGTACAAAGTACAAGTATTTATACAAAGATTTCAACAAAAATGGAAAAAGAGTTATTTAAATAATATTAATATTGCTAATAAAGTAAATTAGTGTTAAAAATTAGATCGCTCCCCATCGCCTCGAATCCTGTAAGCGAGCGCAACATCTTTCGCCATGAGTGTTACCCTTTTGGCGTGGATGGCACACAGATTAGAGTCCTCCATTATACCCACCAAGTATGCTTCTGCAGCTTGTTGTAGTGCACTAATCGCGATTGCTTTATATCGAATCCCAAAGTCCTCTCCTGTGACCGCTATCGTTAGTTCTCGTACCAAGCGAGCAAATGCAAGTTTTGGAATAAGCGTATCTGTCGTCGCTTGAAAATAACGAATTTCCTTGAGAGCCTTTTCTGTGGGTCGATAGCGTTTTTTGATTGGCTGAGGAGTCTGAAAGTGTAAAGTTATTTAGTCTTTGAACTTGATTAAAATTTAAAGTTCTATTAAAGTATTTCTACCTGTTTTGAAGAAAATAATGGGGCTGAGGTTCTTGATTGGCCTGTTTTTGATTTTTCTGGTGAACTCTGGGTCACGTTCCTGCGTGCTGTTGTTGGCCTTGGGGTCGAAGGAAGAATCGGAGAGGTGGAACTACTCGAAGTTGAATCTTCATCCAAGTCACTTTCTGGTAATTGGTAGCGTTGACGGAATCTAGGGGTGTCCATGGCCTACAATTTTAAATTAGATTTCAAGCTTGCCCTGGAGTTCTTTATTTATTTTAAAATCCTTACCGAGTTTTGCATTGTTGTCTTCGGGATTCGTCCTGAGACCGGCGGCGTAGACTTTGAAGGTGCAGTTTTCCTGGGTGAAGATCTTTTTTGTGGGGGTTGTCGAATGGGCGACCCAAGTTCAGAGGACGGGTCTTCGTTGGAGGAAGATACCCCCGTCGCATGTGGCGCTGGCGTTGAAGTGATGAGACGGCGACTATCAATTTCAAAATAAATTCATTTAATCCAGCTGCTAAAAATTAAAATTTTAATTAAATACTTTGGAGGTTTTTTTGGGGGTGACGGAGTCCTTGAGGCTCTTGCGCCAACGGCATGACCTCTTCGAATTGACGTCCGTCCAATGGTGGGGGTGTCGTCACGCGCCACTTTTCGCGACCCTTTGGGACGCCCTCGCCCCTGTGTCGTCCCAGCCCCACGCTTCTTGGGTCCCATCCGATCACTAACAATTAATTAAATTTAAGTAGAGCTGCGGCCAGTAATTATTTTTATTATTTTTTCTTCATATTTTAAACGCGGGATAAATTTTGCCTCTACTTTGTTGTCAGACAAATCGCTCAAAACTTTCATGAAAATGAGAATGTGACATTCTGAATGTCTACGCCGAAAAAGTAACAATGTGCTAAATTTCTGTAATTTTCAGGACTCATCAATTTCAAGAAGACTAAAGGAAGAATTTTGCGATTTTCTAAATCGGATGCGTGGATTAATGACTAAGCGCATTTAAATTTTAAATGGGACGACGCCTTAAAAATTAGCGAGACAACAAAATTACGGGATTTTATTTTACTTTACATAAAACACACGAAATTAACTAATCATCCGCAGTATGTGAACTTGCAGCCTAATTTCGCAAAACTCATCTCTCAATTTTTATTCTGCAAATTGGATTCGTGTGGAGTGGAAGTGAACGCTAAAAAAATAATTTAATTTTATAAATCCGTTAGCAAAGAATTTTTTGAGAAAACGAGATTATTTTCAATTTTGCAACAACAATAGACAACAATGGGAGATTCCCGGAAGAAGAAGATGATCATGCTCATTACCTGACATTAACTAATTTTGTTAAAAATTCCAAGAAGAATTGTTTTTAGAAGGAAAGGAAAAACAAACAATTGGAAATGTAGCTGCAGGGACATAAATCACGAAACTTAACAAAAATTAACAAATTAACAAACTACTTAACTCGACAATTAAAATGGGTGGCAAATATATGGTAAGATTTTAGAGCGACATTTAACGGAATTTGTATTTTAAAGCGTTATTGTCTTCGTTTCAGATATTTGGAATTCAGGTGATGGTGTTAATTTTGGGGGGAAGGCTAATCGGAGGATCTCATTTACCTGAGGGGTACTTAAAAAGAGTCCCTAGAGACTTGGCACTGTCAGCCGAGAGTGACACTACAACAAATTTAGTAACTGCCATAAATAGCGAAGAACACGAAGAAGTGACTCAAAATGTCGTCCCGAGTTCTGAAGCATTGAGTTCCACAGTAGCTAAAGCTCTGACGCCCTCAATTTCATTTTCTACGCCAAATTCTGTGGCGTTGGACCCAAATGGGAAACGTTTTATTGGTATTTTACAAACAAATATTTGAATTTTTTAATTGTTTGATTTTTGACAAATATTGTAATTTAGAAATCTCTGCAACTTGTGATGGGTCTCAAATGAAGATTTTGGGTCAATTTAGCTCAAATTTTAAAGGGAGGATTTATGCTACGAGTTATCCCGATGAAGGGGAATGTGGATTCAAAGCCAGTTCCACTGACCCCAACGAAAATGTAACATTTTACCTTCCTTTAGGACAGTGTGGCGTTCAAATGGCGTTAGATCAAGATCCATTTGTAAAATTTTATTTTTAAATGACTCAGAGAAAACAGGTTTTCAAAGATTTAAACTTCTTTTTTAGGAATTTGAAGGCCCAAAACGCCACGAAGTGACGCTTTACGTCCAGTACTCGTCCTTTCTCCAACAAGTGATTGATGATAAGGTTTCCGTGAGCTGTGTGGAAGTTCCAAAGAATGGGCTCCATGAATCTATGCAAATGTAGGAAGGTTTATTTCTCATGTTGTTGCCAGTTTCATAAAACCATTTTAGTATTGAACTCGAACAAGCTCTCAATATTAATCATTTTTAAATTTTCCAGCCTGGACTTTACTTCTCCTACTGGAAACTCGCGACAAGGGCGTAGAATGATGGCAGCACCCAGCAAAAAAGATACCAAACCATCTAGTTCTTCCTCCAAAATCTCGTCAAAAATTGGAGAGTCGTGGATAGAAATCCTGCATGGAAAAGACCCTTCCCCAAAATCCCGAAAACTTCAACCCGTGGCTGTCGGAGAAGATGTCACACTTGTCATTTCTACCAAAGTTATGCGTAAGCTATTAAATCAGAATATAGATATTATTGGAATTATCTTAAATTCTGTTAAAATATTAGGCGGATACGACGCAAGGATTGTCAATTGTTCCGCAAACGACGGTTCAAGACTTGGCTCAATTGATGGCTACCGTTCCCAACAAATCCTAGACTCTGCTGGATGTTCAGTGGATACGAGTCTCGTTCCAAATTTTAGGCGTCGACGTCTCCCAATTGAGTCTAGAAATCGAATGATCACCCTTCATTTTGCAACATTCCCCGCATTCAAGTTCCCTGAAAGAGACCATCTTCATGTGCGGTGCAGTGTGGCCTATTGTTCAGGGCCTTGTCCCTCAGACCCCTGTGACTCGGGCCTCAATCATTTCGGAAGTTGGAGGGAAAAATACGGAAGGATTGCGGAGGCATTGGTGGACACGACAGAAATTGTAAATTCCATCCAAGTTTTTGCACCCGAGCTTGAAGATGCGGGGACTGAAGGTAACCCATTAATTAACCAATTTAATTATAAAGCACGTAAGCGGAAAATTCAAATTTATTCTCTTTTTCAAATAGATGCGGACAAACATTACGCCAATTTAGTACCAGTGGGTGGCTCTGCTTCTGAACTGTCTCAGTCCCAACATCAAACTCATGGCCAGGGGAGGACGATGAGGTTTAGCAGTGATTCATCAGGATCATCTCTTCATGGGGATGACGCTTCATCTAGTTCAATATCAAAGTCCTCCTCAGTTTGCGTTTCGCCTGGAAGTATAATTATGGCATTGGTCATTCTTGGGGTTGTTTTGGTCATTTCAGCGACCACAACGCTTTGGTTTGCACTTAAAAGGTCGGAAGCGAGGAAATATAGCCAGCCGACGTTGCCATTTCAACATCCTGGGGCAGGATCACCCGGACCACAACCTTATTATAGATTTTCTCATTGGTAGTTTTAGAAATAATTAAAAAAGACCCCATCTAATTTTATTGTTTATTGTTACCATTCAAGGTATTTAAACTTCCATAGCTCCCCTTATTGTAATTGCAATGTAATTGCATATGTGCAATTACAATAAGGGGAGCTATGGAAGTTTAAATACCTTGGTTACCATTTATGAAGAAGAGCCATGTAAATTTTTTTTGTAATGTAATCGCCAAATATTTATATTTACTTACGTATTTTTTATATTAATTGAAAATGAGTCAAGTGTACCTGAATTTAAATGTATGTGGCATGTGGTAATTGGGTAGCTAATTTAATAATTGGTGCTGGTAATTTATTTGAATAAACATATTTTTCATTTTTTTTAACCATGTTCAAAGAAAAATGAAGAAAAATTCTGTACATTTCATTGTATTTGAATTGCAATATCTGTTGATAAAATATCCTCCATTCATAGAATTCATGAGATGAGGTAAACAAACCAATTATGAGTTATCTGGATGCAAATTATCACAAACAACAAATGCAAGCGTGAGCTCACTTTGACGGATGCGTTATAAATATTTTTTATTGTGTTTATTTTTATAATTTGATACAAACCGGAATTGCCCTTTCACATCATCAAGCTCATGAAGCCATATTTTTCTATTTTATTCAACGAAAAGTCTTGGGTTTTGAAAGATTCGACGAAATGACGCAATTACAATTAATTTACAAACGTTCTGAATCATGCAAAATGTGTGTTGCATGTTATATATGTAGTATACATAGAAAGTGACTGCCTACAGTCTTTTGGCAACAGCCAATTTCCATCGGTAGCAAAAGCAAAACTCTGAAGAAAGGTTCGGATACATTTGGATAAAAGGGATGAAATTCTGATTTAGCATTATTTTTGTTTCAGAATTTTAATGGAACAATGGAAGACGAATGTCAAAGGACGTTAGAAAATTTCTCATTCATTATTTTATGCAATAAATGTGGTAATATGGGATGCACTTGCTCAATTCTTTAGATGCAGTGTTATTAATTTACCATGTTTTGTAAAGTCTAGCAATTTGTGCAAATTTAATTATTATTGCAATGATAAAATTCTCAAATTTTATACGAAAAATTTCGGGAAATAAATTGTAACTTAACTAAATAAAACTACTTAAGTCAAATGTCATGCAGTCGTCTCATTTTGCAATATTTTTATTCAAGTTTCATGACATTTCATTAACACCTCTACTTAATAAAAACTATATGTAGAATCTGTAAAATCTTTACAATATCAAAACCAAAATGTCATCTCCGTAAAAGGAGTCTTAAATAAATTTAAAATGCTCCATTAATTTAGACCCCCGTTATATTTTGATAATAAAAGATTTGAAGGCCATTAGCGATGATCTTTTGTGTCCTCATCATTTACACCTTAAGTTATGCCAACAATAAACTTTCTTCACCGTTGTAAATAAATCTGCACTAAATATGCTTTGGCAAGCGGAGCAAATTATCAACTCCTAAAATGCATTTTTGTGTTTAGAAATACTCACGCTGTGCAAGTTGATATTGATGACACTCCCAAGAATTGCCGTTAATTCGCAGTCTACCCCAGTGGGTGTGCCTTTGGTGTTAATTGATTGATGTCCGTGTAAAAACTGGAATTTGACCACCCAAAATGGAAAAATTCTGCGAATCATTTAACCACGAAATGAAGCGAAGCTTAAAGCTTAAATTCCCATAAAGTACAAAACAAAATCTCATTAAATTTGGGATTGAAGCCATCCATCTATGAAATCTTTGAAGTCTATGAAATAGTGGCAGCAAAGCAATTGCTAATTTTACTTTTAGTAACGTAAATTTAGATACATCAATCTCTCTCTCGATAAAAAACGGGAGTAAACCAAACCACAAAATATTTCTTTCTTTTGTTATTTTTGTAGTTTAGAATGCAGAAATAAATTGTTCGTTTTAAAAAAATGTTATCTGTGTACTTGGCAGGTTACATAAAGAACTGCACTCGTTTCGAGTGGAATTATTAGTATTATAATAACTATATACTTATAATTTATAAGTATACAGGGTTTAAAAGAGTCAAATTAATTGTACCTAAATACATACTTACATATAATTATAGAGATTAGCATTCATTAATTTAGACATTTTCCTTATCGCAATGAATATGAAACACCCTGAATGAACAAAAGAACAGATATAGGTAACTTATGTAACTTATCAAATAGATTATATACAGGGTTAATAAATCCACAATTTATCTGGGCTATTAAACTTTTCCCATAAATTTTGACACCCTGTATCCTCTGCACTTGAATATAAGCTTATCA